>JAGDQP010004535.1:23781-57906 GCA_022664845.1 Lepisma saccharinum | reverse complement strand
GGTGAATCGCGTTGGTGTTCCACAACTGCGTGGGGATTATCAGTTCCCCAGATCCTTACGTTGTGTCTATTCACATTCCCAGAAAGGTGAAACACCGCTTCATCGCTGTAACGTAACCTTTCGGCGAACCCATCCTCTTCCATTAACGTGAGAAAATCAGCACAGAAAAACGCTCGAGCAGCATAATCAGTGTCTCTTAAGGCTTGTAGCAGTTGCAAGCGATAGGATTTCATTTGTAAACGTTTCCGCAGAATTCGCCATACAGTTTTCTGTGGCATTTCAAGTTCCCTCGCTGCCCGGTAGGTAGACTTCTGTGGACTCCGCACAAAACTGGCGCGAACACGTTCCACTGTCTCTTCCTCAGCTGAAGGACGGCCAGTCGATTTTCGCTTACAGATGCAGTCCGTATCTCTGAATTTTTCATACCACGTACGAATGGTTTTTCCAGTAGGTGGGTCTCTGCAATACTTGGTACGGAAATGCCGTTGAACACTCATCACAGAGTTGTTTACATGGTAATCCAGCACACAACGATTTCTGCTCTCCAGTCAGCGCCATTTTCGTTAACTGCTTCCAGCGCCGCGTAGCGGTAGACAATGCAACCACGTGGGACATAAACTAAACTCAACTAAACTTTGAACTTTTGCCTTTCCTTGCGCGTAGCTCACATTAAGATATGTTCATTATATTTCACAAAATAAATTTATGAAATCGGGTCCATCATTTTGACTTACCCTGTATATTCGGCTTGGGACCAAGCCATATACAGGGAATACGTTTGACAACGCAACGCAGTGCTTGTCGGCTCGAATTCGCGCTTGAATCACACATCCCCGCCCGCCAAGCAGCCCGTGGTTCTCCGGTGACTTTAGGCCACACGCTAAGTTCTCATTTTAAAATAATTTAATTAACATATTTGAACACCAGGGCATGAAGGACGTTTTGAAGATCCAAGTTTTTTTCATAGTACATGTAAAATTCGTGAAAAAAAAAAATACAAGATGTTTTCAGCAATAAACCGTGAGATGCTAAGTCATGGGAAAACCACGGGTCGACTGGCGGCCGGGAACAAGTTAGTCAAGCATGAGCTCGGCCGACAAGCACTGAGTTGCGTTGCTAAACGCATTCACTGTATTCTTTTTATGGCTATGTTCTTGATGTAACTATTATATTTATTTCTGAATCAAATTATGAATACTCATTGTAAATAATTAGCACTAAATATAAAGAATACACAAAGGAAGTACAACAAATATGTTATTTAAATCTTAATTTTAGTTCCATCTGCCAGAAATGTGCTTATCCATAGCAGATTGAACAAAATGGCACCATGTTAATTACGAAGAACGGTCTTTCAAACCCTCTTCTATTTCCTGCTGCATAATATATAACAATGCAATAGCCTTATTGTACCGTCCAACGGTGCAGACAAATTCCTCTGGTGGCTTCAGTTTATTGTAGCCACCAACTAAAGTTTAGATTTCTTTTCGTCGGATGAGTGGATAAAACACACACAGCGAGAGATAGACGGGAAAATAATCCTACAAAGAAATTAAATGTTTATTCTTTTAGAACGGCAAAATTCCCGTTTTTGCTGTATTTTAACGAAAAATTCCCGCAGACCCGCCGGTACTCAGAATCTCCTGTTTTTCGGGAATCATCCCGCCAACTGAGAACAATGCTTATCCGTTTTCTCTACTTTCTTTGTAGAAATCATCAGTGTTGCCAACAGTAAACTACTAAAAGTGACTAAATTGTTATATTTCCAATGTTTAAAAAGGAAGAAGTGCGGACTCTCTCCTGATCTTGCGACCGTAGGACACAACGGCAGAGAGAGGAAACTTGAGCGCTGCTCTCGTTTTGGCTGGGATTCTTGACTAGAAAGTGGTCAACATTGTATTTGACACGTATTGATACACTTTATTTTCTATTAATTTAGTGTTGCGTGTAGAGCTAGATTTAGCACCATACCCGGGCCTAAGGACGCACTTTGGACGAAAATTTAGTAAACGAGACAAAAATGTTCAAAGTTGAATAATAATAATAATACCGTAAGAATAATAATAATAAGAAGAATACTTCAATTTAGAATGAACGTTCTCGAAGTAATGATTTATTTAGCGAGTTTATTCGCTTTAATTATTTGTAGTTAAAGTTGAGTGGAATTACCTATTTGCAGTAAACAGTTTCCTGCAGGCGGGTGCGTAAGACTGTGCACCTGCTCTTGCGCTTCACATTAGTTTTTATCATCATGGCCGTGTCGTGTGCCAAGGTATGTTGCAAATGATGGTGTGCCAGTTGAGCGGTTTGTTTGTTTTGTGCCAAATGTTGGACATAAGTCAGAAGAAGTGGTTAACGCAGTCTTAGGCCTAGTTGAAACATTTAACTTAGGCATTTCTAATTGCAGAGGCCAGTTCTATGACAAAGCTTCGAATATGTCTGGCGTGCACAGTGGCGTTCAAGCTCGTATCAAGGCACTAAATCCTCTAGCGGAATATGTACCTTGTGCGCCACATTCTCTGAATATAATAGGGTCTTGCGTAGATGAATCTTGTACAGAGGCTGTTTCTTTCTTTGGATTGCTACAGGAACTTTATAATTTCTTCACTGCCTCAACACACGCTTTAATTTTTATGATTTCACTGTGATGAAAAATAGCTACGATTGATAAGGTTATTTACTGTCTTTATTCAAAAGAATTTTGTATTGGAGTTAAGATATAAATTTCAACAATGACAACAATAATCTTTTCTTTCCAGCAATCAGAATAAAATATTTGTTTTTCGGTATTTTTATAGGCCTAATATAATTTCCCAAAGTACAATTGCATGTATTCCAATAGGAGACACAATAATCAATGGGCATATGCAATTAAGTGTACACTCCAAATTCCACTTTCTGTATATGCTCAAAGAAACTCCCTTCTCGGAGCTGGGAGAGCTTCATATTTGAATATTTCACTATTACGGAAGAAAATTTAAAATTATTTTCTTGTATTATTGAACCAGTGCATATAGTGAAACTAAAACCAAAATTTCCTATAAGTTGATTTTAAAAAGCTAAATTTGTAAGAATACAATTCTTTCTGTACTGCAGATTCAACAAAAAAATGCAGTAAAATTTATTTTTTTAAAAAAGTTTAAACAAAGAAAGGTTTAAATTAGCTTTATTTTATATTGTATTAAATTTTGTTCGTTGGTGGGAATGAAGGGCGGTAAACATCTTCAGGCATAGGGGCGCCAAAACATAAAATCCGGCCCTGGTTCTGTTTTTAACATTTTTGTGTAGTTCGATTTTGTTGTTTTGTTTACCTTTACTGTTTTATTGCGTTCCTGTGGTTTCTTCAACAATGCCGGCGTGTTTTCTGCCAGGCTGCAGATCGGGTTATGACAGACACTCTTACGGTAAGAGGCATTTCTTTCGGTGAATGTGTTTCTCAAGTGGGAAAAAGCTATTCCACGAATATATGGAAAACATCAACCTCTCGTGTTTGTGACATGCATTTCTCCGAAGAGATTCTTGTCAAATACGATGCATTTGTAATAAACGGAGTAAAAGTTTATTTTCCTCGTAAAAATTGTCGTCTGAAACCTAACTCGGTCCCTCATATTTTCCCTGTTACCAAATTACTTTTACAAAGAGATTAAAAAGAGGAAATCCCCTAAGAAAAGAACTTCTAACAAGTTACCACTCATAGTAATGTAGATGTGCAGCAATTAGTACTAAATCTGTTTCTAAATTGGATAGTTTTGGAAAAGCTTCTCTAAATTCTAAAAACTGTTGTGATGATGTCAACTTAAAAGTACTGTTATTAAGAGAGAAAGTAAAAAACTTAATCGAAATGTTATTAGGCTTAAGAATAAATTGTGTCTAATTCAAAATTAGCGCTTGTAGAAAGAAGGCTTTTAAAGATGCAAAGGCTTCCCACTTCCCTCAGAACGTCGTCTTGTTCACGGAATGAAATGCATTTACGGAGTAAATAAACCAATACTTGCTGCTTTAAGTGAAAAATTCCGAGACTAAACAGAAAACAAGAGATTGGGAAAAGTTATATTTGACGAAGTCAAACTGAGAGAATCAATGGCGTTTAGTAATACATCATTAAAATTAGATGGTTTTGTCGTTTTTGGTGACATGACGCCAGAACACCAGAAAACAGTTTGGCAAATCAAGTGTTGTTTTCTACGTTTGTGCCAATCTTACACCGGCGGATTCAACCCATAACCATTTATGAAAGCAGAAATGCTACACCTGGGGAGCTACTGGTAAAAATTTTGTTACAAGTTATTATCAACTTGCAACAAGCTGGTGGAAGAATAATAGAATTCACGTCAGATGGTAGTGAGTCAAACAAAAACGTGTGGAACATTTTCGGGATTTCCAGGAAAATAAACTCTGTAAATAGTGCCCTCACCCTGTTGATAAAAGTAGACGACTTTGTTTTTTTTTTTCGGATGCTGTGCATATTATTAAGAGCGTAAGGAACCACTTTCACGACAAAGTAGAATTACTCTTCGAAAATAGGAATATTGATTTCAAATATTATAGACGAGTGTTTGCTTTGGATACTTCCGCGGAATTCGCTAACCTTCGAGTTTGTCCAAAACTGACTTCAGCGCACATCGATCCTAAACTATTTCAGAGAATGAATGTTCATCTCGCCTTTCAAATGTTCAGCAGTAGTGTTGTAAAAGGTATTGCTTTTTTAGATCTATAAAGATGGATGGTTTTCAGGGATGTAAAAGGACTGAATGGATAATCGAGCCAATGCTCTAAATCCGAAAACCTCAGCCTCATCTCTTTTCAAATGTTCAGCACACCGCAAAACACTTCTTAATATGGAAAAATACTTACGTTATCTGAAAATAATTTCGCATCCGATAGAACTGTAGAATCTCTGAGACAATTAGGAGCACCATTGAGATTTCAGAACATCTGTTGGCAAGAGAGTTCAGGTACGTCCTTACAGCTAAATTTAATCAAGACCCATTAGAGTGACATTTCGGCATTTTGCTGTCACTAAGACACTAACTTGCGACGACCACCCTTCGACTGTTGACTTTTTGCATTTACATATGCTGCATTGTATATACATTCCTGTTAAAAATGTTCTGTCAACAAGTGCTAATATTGAACACAATGAGGAGGTACCTTTAACATTAGACGTGAATTAAATGTGGAAATTGGCAAAGCGCATAACGGAACAAAATAAAAGTGTCACTGAAAATCCTTTGGCAAAATTAGAAAAATTGCAGAAAGTGAAATCAATTGCGAAGACTGGGAGAGCGGAATAACAACACCTGACAATGACAATCCATCATCAATTGCAAAGAAGTGTCTAGTGTACCACTTAGTAGGATATATAATAAGACATGCAAGTAAAATAAGCAAGTGTGCTTCTTACAACAGCTCCCTACGAAGCGACCTAGCTGTAACCCATAAATTGGCCATCTACACAAAACTTAAAGACTATGGATTTGAAAGATGTGAGACTAATTTAAATTATCCGTGTGAATACATAGTAAAATATTTGTGTGTTAGGGAGAAACTCTCAAGTGACAGTTTGTGGGGGGACATATTTTATGACTGCTTGGAGGGAATTCAGACAATTGTTGTTCGGTCAACGGGACCCGGCTGCAGACTGGCGCCCAGAATGGATCTACAGCCCAAACTGGTAGACCATTACATGTAGTTTTTTCTTCCGTACAAAGGAAATGAGGAACACTGGAAAACACGCCAAATCAAGCAGGAAATTATCAAAGGCCACCAATTCCTAAAAGGTAGGAAATTTCTCTTCTGTTGTTTATTTATTTATATACATATTTACACGTATATGCATTTGAAATCTTTTTCAATAACAGAATCCCAAAAACGTTTCAAACTTTTAAAATATATTAAAGCATTAGTTATTAAAGTTTTGTAAAACGAAGTATTTCTTTGGGCGCAGTGAACGAAATAAGTTAGTTTTTAAGTGAATAATAAATGACAAGAAATGTATATATTTGGCAAAACGTGTCTTTCCACGTTAGGAATTGTTGCCTATTTATTTAGGGTTTTAGTGATATTGAGGAGAAAGCAATAAAATGAATAATTAATTGAATGGAAGTTACCATTTACAAAAACAGCTTTATTGCGAGGATCCGCCCAAAACGCACGCGGCACCTCTGCGCGGAGGCGCTCAGGAACTACGTCGAGTGTCCAGACTTCTTCCTGTATATATACTATGGTTAAACTTTGTCTCTTTTATGGCTAGATCGGATGTAGAAAGTGGCTAAAGCTCTATCTTATCAATACAATATTTGTGACTTTTGGCTAAATGAGATTCCAAATTGCTAGATTTAGTCACAAATTTCGCCCGGTTGGCACCTTATTAGTGTAATGGGCAAAAAATTACATCACTTATTTTTGGTTATATTGTTATTACTGTTAGTTTTCACAAGTAGCAGTTACTTAAAACTGTTTTGGGTAAAAAGCCAAAATTTAGTTATCTTTACTGTCAAACTAGTATTCTTGTTTCTACTTTTGATAAGTAAAGTTACGAGCTAAGACAGCAGGCGTTACTTGTTTTGATTTTGTCTTTCGACAATAGTACGTGGTAGCCAAAACGAGATACACAGAGAAGGAGGGAGATAAAAGAAATGTCGAGTGTATTTTCAAAACGTCTCTTTTCCAGTTTACAAAATATTTTGTAAAGGAGAAAAAACTGTAAGTCCTTCAGAAATTTATCAGAATGATGAAATATTTTGTTTGCTGTATTTCTGATAGTAAGATTTTCTTTTCAATCAGATTGGCTTTATTATAACGACTATGTTCCAAATATTGAGGGAAATATGATGGACAGGAAACGTTTTTAAACTAAACCTAGGAGAAAAGACATTTTTGAACACCTTCTGGACAAGTGACGTTTTTGAGTGACTGGCGTAATTTTTACCAATTAAAATGTGTTTGCAGAAAATGTATTTAGCTAATAAACAATTTTATTACAGAAATATATAATATGCTTTGCCAATTAAGCCAAAACTCACCCACCGTTGAAACGTTTTGGAATTTTCCAAATCAGTAATAATTTTCACCTCTTTTTCGAGGGAAAAATGAATATAAATCCCGCGAAATTCAGTTCTGTACCTTTAGTTTTTTTCTTGCTGTTGCACTGCATAGCATTGCGTCAAGTCGCGCTTTGAAAAGAATATGGTCAATAATCATTCAAAGGGCATGGAAAAGAGACTTTTTGCATTAAAAAATCTTTTCCTTTGCTATGCGCCATATTGTAGTGGGCAAATCCCATAAGAATCCAAAGCCACTTTTCACACTGAATTTTAAAGGTTTCTAGTAGGTATTGACAGGAAATCAATGCAGAAACAGAAATATACGGCCTCAAAAAATATGCTACTGACTTCTAATTTTAAAACAAGTGGATAAGAGCCGTTTCGACAATAAACTCGACAAATCTTCTGTTGTTTGCGTTATAAATTGCATTGCCAGTAAACACGCGGATATTAAATGGAACGAGTTAAAAGACCTTCTAGAAAACGAGGATATGGGGTAAAACAGGGGTGTTTAGTTTTGCGTATGTGTGTGTGTTACTTGCAGACCTGACTTCTCTTATCTCGAGACAAAGAGGCATGTAAGGCACCAAACTGAAACAGGCAACGTGTGTATTAATATAGACCTGAAACATTATGTGACACTTAGAAGAAAATTGATGGAAAGGTGCGGGATTGGGGGCGAATCGCTGATCCCATAACTGTTTTTGTCCTCAAGATGGCAGACAGACTGTAAGTCCATCAGTATGATAAATTAAGCACTATCCTATATATGCGTGATTTCGATTAGAGCATTATTAATGTAATTTGTAACCATTTTTTTTTTAAATAAGAACAATGTTAACCCGGTGCATTGGATAAATGTTCGCAAAATTATCGTTTTTAAATTACTTAGAATCATGACTGACATCTCGCAGAGCTGCGCGGAATGCATGAGTAAGTTATACAAGATTTTATTTGCTTGAACCAAAACTGCAATAATAATCAAAATTGTATTGTAATTCATCGACATGATACTGTAAATGACAAAGTATTATATAACATCACAACAAAAACTGTAAATTTAAAGTTTACACCAGGGTTCGAAATGGGCCGAAAAGGGATGGTACCTTCTAACTAGACTCTGGCCAACTAAATTCCAAACTCTCCCCCAACCTACCCCGGCTTGGGGTGTCTGAAGGCCATAAATTTAAATAAAATTCACTCACGTTTACGATATCACGTTAAGGTAAATTACGATAGTTCTATAGTTTTCTGATTTCAGGTTAGGTAAAATTAGGGTTGTTCAATTGACAAATAGCAAAATAAGCTAATTATGTAATAAATAGTATTCATTTTCATCTCAGTTTTTATACATAACAAAAATTTGTAGCTGCTAAGCACAGACTGGCACGTTTTGTGCCAGTCATTCAATTGCAAAAAGTGTTACAAAGAGCCATAATTTACAAATACGTACTCGAGTTGATCAAGACGCAGAAACGTGGTGTATGAGGTAGAATACCGATTGTGTTACTTTGTTTACAATTGACATGCATTTTACTACAAAAGTCAACGACGTAAAATTAGATTAGTTAAAGTCGAAGTTTTTTGCTAACATAAATAAACTACTGAGGAATTAAACATACAATTACAGTAATAAAATTGAGTTGGTAATCTGAAAGCTGATGCAGTGCTCGTAGTGGGGGCACGCCGTACCCTTACCTTTTTCATTTGGATTTCGCGTAACCCCTTGCTTTTGTATTAATGGGAGCTCATTGCCTTTACTTTCAATAGACAATTGCCATCACTAGGTTCAAATCTACCCTTACTTTTCTAGCCCACTTCTCCAAGCATACCTTTCATAAACCAATTCGAACATTGATGATAAAGGGACCAAAAATAAACATATGAATTCCAGAAAGGAAGGTAAAGAAGCAGAGAACGTTAAAGCTTATGGATATTGTGCCTTTTGATAGTGGGGATATGGTTGAGAGGAGATACTTCATTCTATATCTTTAAACTTAATTTGATCAAAACAACATTTTTTGAAAGGTAAGTACCTCTTTCTCAAAAAACTATTAGCACGAAAGTAACGAAAGTACGCCTATTTCATAAAAGTAGCTACACGTGCTGAACTAGAATTACTGTGTTGCTCTTCCATTTGTTTGTATAAGCTCATCATGAATCAAAATAAAACACAAAAAAGACCTAAATTCTTCCTCCCTAATAAAAAAGTAAATATATAAGGTACTTCAATAATTTAAATTCAATATAATGACAAAACTTGACGATCTTTTTTCAACTAATCTGACACTTAAGATTCTGAAAGAAAAGATGGACTCACAAAACTTGCTTAGTCAATGTTATGATGGAGCAAGTGTTATGAGTGGCAAGACAGGAAGTGCGCAAGCTTTACTTCAAAATATCGTTGACAAAAAAAAATCCCTATGCTCACTGTGTTAATCAACGGTTGCACCTAGTGATAGTGAAGGCAGTTTCAGAAATGCATGAAATGCGTAACTTTTTTGATCAATGTTCAATGCTTTATGAGTTTCTACAGCGTCCGAAAGTAACTGACCTATACGAAGGCAGCAAAGTACTGAGACTCTTGGAGCACCGATGGCAGGGGATTTTGCAGTTATCAAGACAATAATAAGAAATTTCAGTGAAATAGTAAAAGCGTCAGAAAGGCAAACTTAAATGGAAGTGACATTGCAACAGTCATTGGTTTCCTCTCAGTGATGGCAGCATGCGAATTTCCTTTCTGTGCAGTACTCATGAAAACATTATTAAGCGTAATGGATCCTGTAGATAAAGTTTTACAGGGCCGTAAAACTAGTTTGACAAATGTAATAATCATCATTCAGTCTGTCAAAAAGCAGATTTGTCACCTTCGTTGTCCAGTGAAATTTGAATCTTTGCTGAAAGAAGCCGATGTTTTATTGGAGGGTTCAGAAACTGAACCTTGAATAAAGCGACAGAGAAAGAACGTGCCAATGGATGATTTCGTTATAACTGACGCTATTCCAGACCATTCTTTCGAGTCCCCACAAAATTTTCTAAAAAGGATGGTTTATGAAACCATAGACATTATCATCAGTGAGTTAGAGTAGTGATTTAACGAAAATAGTAAACAGATAGAAGCAATTCGAAGTGTTTATGACTTTTATCTTGAAAAACTGAAGTATTTGTCATCACTAGGAATCCCCCTTCCGTCCAGAGAAAAACTTCTAGTAGTGAAGGAGTACCTACTGAGGCAAAACATTGTAGGCAATAACCATATTTTTCAGAAAATTTTCAAACAACGCGGTGCCCCAGGATTTTGTATAAGGAAACTAGATTTAAGATATGCTTAATTATATTGGAATACACTCTCTTAATATAAATATTTAAGAACAAAAATATTATTCAATAGGAATCTTGTAAAATCTGGTGTAGTAAAAAGTAATCCATTAGTTTGCCAATAGATGGCTTCAGTGATCTGTATCTCGCGTTGTATATGTCCGATCGGGTTCAACGAGATGGCGTTCAAACGATGAGATTGCGTACTACAAACACTGTTCAGATAGTTGTGATGAGTTGACTCAGTGTTGTGTGAGCGCGCTTCAAAATGGACACTAGCAAAGAGAAAATACACTATATTTTACAGTTTTTCTTCGATAAAGGCGAAAACGCAAGCCAGGTGGCTGCAAATGTGAATAGTGTTTATGGTCCTGATACTGTAACAGCCAATCACGCGCAATTTTGGTTTCGTCGATTCCGTTCCGGTAATTTTGACGTCAAAGATGTACCACGCACTGGAAGGCCAAGTGTCGAAAATGTCGATAAAATCATGGACATTGTCGCGTCCGACCGTCATGTAAGCACTGTTTTGATTGCCCAAGAGCTAAACATTGCACAAAAAACCGTGTGGAACCATTTGCATAAGGCTTGATACACAGAGAAGCTTGATGTATAGGTGCCACACGAGTTAACGCAAAAAAGAAACTCATGGACCGAATTTCCATCTGCGAATCGCTGCTGAATCGAACCAAAAGCTACCCATTTCTGAAGCGGTTGGTGACTGGTGATGAAAAGTGGATCACTTACGACAACGTCACGCAAAAACGGTCGTGCTCGAAGCGCAGTGCGCCGGCGGAAACGGTGCCCAAGCCAGGATTGACGGTCAGGAAGGTTTTGCTGTGTGATTGGTGGGATTGGCAGGGAATTGTCTACTATGAGCTGCTCCCCTACGGCCAAACCCTTAACTCGGAACTATACTGTCAACAATTGGACCGTCTGAAGGCAGCAATCGCCCAGAAGCGGCCAGCTTTGGCCAATAGGAGAGGCATTGTGTGCCACCAGGACAACGCCAGGCCACACACATCGATAGTGACTCGCCAGAAGCTCCGGGAGCTTGGTTGGGAGGTTCTTATGCATCCACCTTATAGTCCGGTCCTGGCACCGAGTGATTACCATCTGTTCCTGTCCATGGCGAACACGGTTGCTGGTGAAAAATTCGTTTCAGTAGAAGCTTGTGAAAATCGACTGTCTCAATTTTTTGCCAATAGGGACAAGGGCTTCTATGAGAGATGCATCATCATATTACCTTCCAAATGGCAACACGTTATCGAACAAAACGGCGCATATGTGACCTAAATCGGATCATTCTAACTATGGTAAGTCAAGCCTTAAATGTCATACAAAAATAATGGATTACTTTTTACTACACCAGATATATGTTTTAAATCGCAGAATGTTGAAAGACACCACACACTAAAATCACTGACACCTTTTCATATTTCTTTGTTTTTGATAGTAATATAAAATACTAAACATTTTTTTTTTATCTTTTAATACAGTCTTTACGGCAGGAATGTAAATTAAAAGGACACTAGACACGACAATTTCTGCAACTAATACTCAATTTTAGTTGCAATTGATGCAAATATAGCGAACCTGATTTGTACATTTTCCACATACCATTTTCAAGCAGGTAATGCATCATTTGGTCATAAGGTTTGCGTTGCATTTCTTGACATTTCATCCGCTCCCCAGTATCTTCTGGTACCAAATTTGCTACGACCGCTGCTTCATTCTTGGAGATGGGTTCCTCGCTGAATGCTTCCCCGTCTCCGCAAAGGCTTGTCCCAATTCTTCGGCCAAAGATTGAATGGACTTCCTTCGGGATATCTACTTTCCTGATGTCTCCCTGTAGACAATCCATGCATTGACGGCTGCCAAGGCAAAAACGTTGTAGAAGGTGTGAACAGGCCAACGTCGAGACTCTGCCTTGACGAAATATTTCCTGGCCATCTGCTCAATAACATAAACACCGAACTTTGTAGTGTTATAGAAGGAAACACTTTCTGGAGATTTCTTCTTATTGTTGCTAATTAGGACGCCACCAGAATGAAGCGAGGACACAAGCAGAACGTTCTTTCTTTCTTTGCACTGGTAAACCGTAAGAGTTTCTCCTACTTGACTATAAATTTTGGACTCGTACCGAGGCTGTCGAGATGTTCTAATGACTTCAGGTACTTCTTTTCTCACCTTGTATAAAGTACAGACTATGCTTATTTTCTTCTCACGCAGTCTTTTTGAAAGTTCAACTGAACTGAAATTGTTATCGCAGGCAACGTTACGTCGGGTATTGGGCACTAGTCAACTAGTTTCATAACAACATAATTTGAGAGCCGTAGGTTTGGTGGTCTCTGTTCATTCTAAACCATCTACATAGATGCTTTTACCACATTTCGACTTCACATCCACAAGCATCCAAACTTTCTAGCCATATTTGTCTGGTTTCGATGACGAATTGGCTGAACAGACATCTAGCTTTGATGGAAAATAATTGTTCATCGATTGAAAGATTTTCTCCTGGTTTGTAACACTCAACCCAATCTTTCTATGAATCGGTTCCACACCCAAGAGAAAATACCATAACGATCACTTTTGATACGGTTAGACCGGGTTTCTTTCAAGTCGAACCTAATGAACCGCATTATGTCAGAGAAGCGATTTCTCGACATGGAGTACTTCGCAAAAACTAAGCCCCATTTTTCTTCCCAAAGAGGATGCACGTCAAAACCTTTGCATCCACTTACTCCACGAGCATAAAGGATGAAAATAAATGCAAGAAGTTCATGACTTGTCATGGACCAAACATCAGTTCTGAAGACTCGATTAGCCTCAGCTTCAGTGTAATGTTGAATGTGATCCCAAACAGGTTTGTTGACAAAGAGAAACCAAGCACTGGACACACTGCCGTCCAGGATGTTGGTCTTGGCGTAACTCGTTGTTCCAGGTACTTCCCTTAGCACATTTTGAGCTGATCGCTGTCCAGTGCTATTGGATCCTAATTTTATCGCCTTGCACTGGGTACCGTCACGACCGATCAGCGTATCATGTATACTGTCGTCCGTACGAGGACGTTCCGGTGTCCTGCCGACACCTGGCACAGTCATTTTCCTTTTACTACCCACATTGGTACTTGAAACAGTAGCTGACTGATTGGAAAGACACCCATCACTATCCCCATTTTCACGTGGGTGAGAATCATAATCACACTCGGAACATAATCATAACTGAACCGATGTGGGAATTCCAACTCACCCTCGTCTGAATCTTTTATTTGTTCAGGTAGTTTACCATCATCCGATTCTGCTGAGGGAACATCTTGCATAATTGGAAGTATTTCGTCTGGAGAAAGTTTCGTTCGATGCAACATTGTCTTGGGGCAAAGCATCTTCAATAAAACTCGCCCTTTTAATATAACAAAAAAGAACAGATTCTTGTTCAGTTGACGCAACGACGAGACTAAGACACTTATGGAGATCACTCTGAGCACGTGATAGCACAAAAATTTATAATAACTAACGCAGCCACCTTGGACAGTTGTTACAAAACGAACTACATCATAACACCAAACTTCATATCAAAATACACAAATACAGAAGCTCAACTTCCCTTCATTTAAGTTCAGGTGGTGTTAATTTGACACCTTTGGGCATTTTGGGTAAACCTTATCATACAGTCGTACATAATTAAACTAATCGGGCAATACGAGTAGTTCTTTTGCATGTTCACAATGATATTTTAAAAAAAGTCAATACGTGTCAAACCTCTAGCTTACGAAGTAAATATTTTATCTATGTTTTTAAGACTCTAAGGGCTAGTTTTTCATTGTCTGGTTAAAGTACAGGTTAGCTAGTAACTAACAGTTAAACTCTAACAGGTGGTTTATACGTTTTTCAATGTCTAGTTAAGGCATAACTAACAGTTAAACTGAGCAAACTGGTAGTTAAATTAACCCGTACTTCTACCTCCAGTTAACGCGCTAACTGGAGGTTTTAAGAAAATTTGGCAATTGCCACCTGTGAAAGATGTTGCATATGATTTCAGATTCATCCTCTTCCGATGAAGAGGATGATAGAATTGTATTAGAACACAAAAAGAACATCACAGTTCTTCTACCCAATCTTTTAACGTCTTTTTTTAATTTATTTTTTTAAATTCAGATTCAGTTAGATGCGGTACGAAAAATTTTGTTTTGTGCTGGCTGGGACATGAAGTAAGTTTGTGTTTGCACTCCCACAAAATGTAAAAGTTACAAGAATGATGGAAGTGTGTGGTGTTGAAACGCAATGTTTAACTTTACTTTAGGAGCTCCAAAAAATGTGAAATTTACAGAAGAAATGTAATATTTTCAATTTGTGTGTAAGCATTGAAACGGAAAATATAACGAAGGTTGTAGTGATGCAAATGTGAAAAAGCCAAAGAAGTGTATTGGACTTTAGTTGCTTTCGAGTTGAGAGTGCACATTGAGTGAATGTTAAAAGGCAGGCGCATGGCGTGTAATGAAATTTTTTTTAAGTTAACTTTAATTGCCTGTGCTTTGGTGACATGTCTCCGTGATTTTTCTATCAAAATACGTGTCATTCATAACATGAAGTATGAATATTAAGTAGGTCGTTAGTATTCTTGCGCATGTCGCCATATTTGTATGTGTTGATTCACACGAGTGCTTATTTAACAAAATAATAACACATGATATTTAGAAACGCTTTTTGGATTTCTAGTTGTTGCTAGATGTTGTGTGAATTAATTACAAGGGAATGAGTGGTGCTGAACGTATACATGTATTAGTAGTTGACGGAGGCTGTGATCCCGAAAGTAAAGCATATCCGTATAATAGTGAGACAAACTCATAATATTCCCCAAACGATAATGATAATAGAAAAACGATCATCTTTACTTGATGACTGGCAGCTTCCTCAAGTTATTGACCGATATGTACAAACTATACCACTCATTCCCTTGCAAATAATTATTACTGACGTTTCTACAAACTCCTAGTGCCAGGAATATGAAAAGTGTCACGAAAAGCTGTGTCATTATTATTTCGTTAAATACTCAATCCAGTTGGTCAAGACACAAACATGGCGGCGTGTGAATTACTAATAGCGACACTTCGATTTATGAATGACACTACTTTTCTACGAAAAATCATGTTGGTGGCGAGTGAGTGAATACGACTATTTAAGGTCAGGTTACAAAATTGTGTTCATTATACGCGATGCGCATGACGTTTGTCATGTACTCCATGTGCTCATTCCCAACACGCAACCACATAAACAGTCCCAACTAATTTTTGCTCTCATTTCATACTTCCATGACTCGAAGCTTCGTTAAATATTCTAATTCAACACTTCCACTCAAACTGGAAATCTTACATTTGTGCTGCAAATTTTACATATTTTAGTGAGTCATTAAGTAAAGTTTACCCAGCAAATAATAAAGCTAATGGAAACAAGATGATTAATCCTTTACCCCACTTCGTTAATTATTTACAAGGGAATGAGTAGTGTAGATGGTAAACATTAATCAATAGCTGGCGGACGCAGGGGTTCCAAAAGTGAAGTTTATCCATATGATTATGAAGGAACATAATATTCATAAAATGATAATGAAAAACAATAATAATATTATTAAACATTACCCCACTTTTCACCTTACCATATCCCTTTTTCCTAGCGAGAGTACTAGTTGCGGGTAACACAAAAAAGTTAAAACATTCATATTTAATTTCATGAAGTACATGAACTTCGCTGACTACCTGTTGTGTTTTTTTTTATAATTACTGAGAAGTATATAAATACAGAAATTCTGTTAGACCACCCAATGTGTAACCCCCGCAAATTCTTGAGCACAACATTAATTTTTTTACAATAAAAAATAAATAGGAACAAAACTGCAAAACTCTTTTAGAAGCCGTAATTTTGGCTATACCCTCCCAAACTGAAAATCTTAATTACTTTGTTAGTTGCAACCGAGCGAAATAAAACGCATCCAAAGACCGAAGAAATTTGTTCTCTGCCTATGAACTCTTTCATGAAGAAATCATTAATTCCAATTACTGTATTTCTTGCTTGTCATTGCTTGAAATTGCGCTCATGTTCTTCGTACTACCTGTTAAGTTCCGCTTTACTTTACTTTATGGGCCGCAAAAAAACGTAAAATTTACACGAGAAATGCAACATTCCTAACGTGCCTAGAAGTGTTCAAATCCTAAATGTAACAGTTTTGAAATGAAAGTGTAAAATGAGAGGTAAATAGGGAAAGGTGCTAGGGACTATTTAGTTCCTTGCGCGTTGGTGGTTAATACATGCATTTTTTAGAACCCCATGTACATCGTGTATAATAAAATGTATCGATTTTGACTTCAAATAATCCCTCTTGACTGGCCCGAGATACTGTCTGTGTTTCTTGTGGCAAAATACATGGAATTCATAACACGAAGTTTCGCCATAATTCCTCACGGGGCTATGCTTATTATATGTTGATGAACTGCATATTAACGAAATGATAATGGCATATAGCTTTTCGTAGCACTTTTTGGAAGCTGGGTTGCCGGTAGGTGTATAGAACTATGTGTGGTAATTGTTTGCAAGGAAATAAAGAGTTTAGAGCCTTACATATAGCGCGGAAGCTGCGGCCATAACGTGGAGTTTATCTATTTTCCCAGAGTGTATAAGGAGATGCGGGCCAGCGATCTAAAACCGTCACGCCTACGTAAAAAATAAACTTTATAAACTTAACTTTGTATCGGCGATTTTTAGTAACTGAATTCGGTCCGTCACGATTATGAATGCGATGCTAATTAAAATTCAGAAACATGCACCAGCCGGGATTCGAATCCGGGACCTTCGAGTCGCTTACTTAGCCCCCCAACCCTCACGGCTACCAGGTCGGTGTCACATATACGAATTTTTTTTAGATAGTAACTCAACTCTTTACATATGTGTGTTTACTACCTTATTTCTTTATTCCATAAATCTCCTAATGCAATCAAACATTCATATTTCATACTTCAGAAATTAGCGAATTTGATGCGTATTTTGTTTAAAACTTACTGCGCTATCCTCTATTCTACTGTTTTCATAATTCCTGAACAACTCCCTAGATGGCGAAATAGTATAAATCCATTGCCAACCGTCGCTGTGTTCCCACTAACTACCAGTTAAGTAACCACCAGTCAAAAGGCAAATGAAAAACGGATATTAAAGTTAGAGTTCAGGTTAACTTTAACTAGTAGTTAGTTAACTGAAAAGATAACTGGACAATTAAAAACTAGCCCTAAGTGTCAAAATGACATTTTGTGGGCGTTAGTGTTAATATTTGAAAAAAAATAATCGTACCAATAATATCGACTTGGATTATTTCCTTCGTGAATTCAATGATAAGAATAGAAAGCTTCAATTGTCGTGATAATAGTTGAACTGTATATTTCCAGAGGCCAAGCATGTATAGTCTTCCTAAATTTTGGGCTTACACGTAAATACATAAATTGTAGCTTTTTCATGTTTTCTGTTTCCGTGATTCTTTTGAGAGAAATAAATCATTAATTTAAAATATGTATTATATAAGTGTCATCGATTTGTTTATGAAATTAACTGTAAATAAAGAGTACCTGTATTGAGTTCTTTACAAACCATCGTTTAGTTTAAAATTGTAATGTTCAGATTTTACAGTCACATTAGTTAATCTCATATTATGTTTGAATATAATTTGTAAAATGTTTTCTAAGCTGCTAAAACACCGATATGTATTTTTCAGTCTTAATTGTTAAAAATATTTACAGCCCGACCAAAACTTCAAGCCTGGCTACGACCCTGTGAAGTTGGTCAAAAACACAAACGATCTACTGATATTGATATATTGCGTTCCGTTGACCATGTAGCATACAAACATGTATTATGGTATAGAACAACTCAGTTACAAGGTTATTACATGAAAATTATATACATTTTATCATATTACAAGAATATACATACTACTTACGAAAGAACATAAAACTCTATAGAAAAACTCAAAAATTAGAAAACAGGCAGGAAACTAAAATACAAGACATAAGTTACAACATATATAAAATGTTTTACACTCAAAAGTACTGTTTATCTGTTATTTACATTTATTCGCAACTAATTATCGTGCACAATAAAGTGTGAGTGGACACGTCGATCTGGATATCATTCATAACATAACTGATATTCATTACGCAATCAATATCTGTGTTACCTTACTGTCATGTTACAAAGTGCAACCCTCCGGTACCTACATTTTAATGTAGTATTCACAAAGATCTTTAAGAGTCCATGTATTCTTTGAGTATATAGAAGCACTACTAACATAAGTAGTGAATATTTGTGATGAAAAAGCAAAGAGAAAAAGAGCCATTTCGTCAATAAAACAATATTTTATTTTCCTGTTCTCGCCGCTCAAAAAAATCATTTTTTTCCCTCGGCCTTTAAAACACTAACGATTCATTATGAAGTTGTAGGCCCTAAGGCCTTTGAAATACATAAAATTCGTTAAATTTTTACCAAAGTAAGTGAAACGCACAAAATATATGCTAAGTAGTGAATATTAGCCGTGTTCAAAGTGCATGAAAACTCTTAGCGGAACGGTATTGTTATTGGCCGGAAGTCATTGTAATTTTCTCGAAGATTTTTATACGTCTTTATTCCGGAAACATCTATAGTTTAGTTTGATCATTACTATTTTACACTACGCTGTGTATTAGATAAAAACAGTTTACAGGAACACTGATCTGGTTCTACGTTTCTTACCGCAACGCTATTCCGGTTCGTTCCGGCTCACTTTATATTAGTGACAAAAAAGCAAAAAATCCAATTTCTTCGATAAAACTACTTTTTACCTATCTCCAAAATTACCCCCCTTTTTTTTTCTTTACATTACTAATTTGAACATATCTTACCTCCTCCCGCGGAACTGTGCTGCCCACACATCAAATTTTTGAGCCTTCACTACAATCTAAAGAAAATAACATTCTCAATATTTCTTTAAGAAAATGTACACCGGACCTTAAAATCAGCTAGTAACAAAAACAATTTATGTATTACATGACTTGAAAAACCATAAATATTGATATTTTAATTCCAGTTTCAACTGTCGAGAACTTAGCAATTGTTATGTATTAGCAACTCATTTTTATTATTCTTCTTCTTTGATGTTGATACCGATTAAGAGTTCCCTATCTCGCCTATAACGTTAAGCTTCATTGAGGTAGACTATTAGTTGCCTTTCAAGTGGCGCTGCCTTCTTGCATCGGAAATATTTCATGAATTAATAAGTTCATTGACACTTGCGAATTAGAACAGTCATTCTTTTCTTCATTGTTTCCGTTCTTTGACAAAAGCAGAGATCGAATATACTGGTAAGCATGTGACACTATGCTGGAACTTTTGCTGGAGGATAGGCTACCTGAAAAATTGCTTGGTAAGTTGTCTTTCTGTTCTGTATCTGCTGCATCTGGTTTTAAAGCCTTTTTTAATATTTATTTGATTGTTACAGAACTTAAGGGAGTTACCTATTTACCAGTTTTGTTGAAGGGCTCCACATTATTTTTGCACATTCATCTAACCCTAAACCAAACGCAAGAAGTGTGGTGTTCGATTGTACTTTTTCAGACGTACTCTAATAAAACAAAAAAGCTACTCCATGCATAATGTACAAAGGTGCAAACTAATTTGTAGATCGGAAATATGAACAAATGTAGTTACTACGAAATAGAAGAAACAGTTGGTGCATGGGGAAAGTTTTTGTAAGAATTTTGTAAACTATTCTCTAGTTTTAACAATTTACTTGAATTATTGGAGTAGAGTGTCTTAGAATATAGGGCCTACGTTATTGAAGGAACTATTGCAGATAAGAATTATTTTATTTTACTTTAACCTTTACCACTACTAGGTCTAGGCACGTAGATGAGTGTATAATTAAATTTGGTAAGTTTTCATAATTATAAGTTGTTTCCTCCCAGTATGTGTTGGGAAGAAAAGTATTAGGCCTATTCAAAACAAGGGAACCTATGTAATATCTTGTTTTGGTAATATTAAATAGTTGATCATTCTAGATTCTCGGTATTCAGTGTCTAGAACAGTCAAAGTTATTTTCTAACCTATTATATTTCACATATGTGGCTTCAATTACCCACGTATGTAGGGAAGGGGCAGTTATGTACGCTCCATAGAAGGGCTCTATAGATTTACGAGTGCGTAGTTAACTGTAACCCACGCACCTCGGGGAAGAGGTAATTATATTGCCCATTGTTGGTTTTACTAATTAGAATTTAGAAATCTAGAATAGCAGAGAACAAATTACGTAAACAATCTGAGGACAATGAACTAGTGAAATAAAAAATAAACGCCGGAGAATAACAAGAAACCTGTTGTTTTTTTGTTTTTTAAATTTTCGTGCTACTTTCTAACTCGTTTCTTTACCAGGGTTCCTGACATTGATGATGAATGAATTGGTTAAAATGTTACTTCATGCCCAAAATGTACATTTTGAAAAAATATCAGCTGTTAAAAGTTTTGTAGCATTATTTTTCCTTGTTCTGAGCCACAGCTGCATAACGACCATATGAGGATGAAACTTTCCTCTCGTGTACAAGGGGCTAATGAGATATCTTGCATTCGTAACGTGAATCCTAAAAAGTATTCTCTACATTTTTTTTAGCGTAAGAATATTTAATTTTATTAAACCTAAACAAGAAATGCATTACGTGTTTTAAGTTGTGAGTATTCGTGAGAATAAAGCGAAAAAACACTTTCGTCAGTAAATCCTCGTGGAAAAAGCAAACAATTTTTCCCAGTTCTTCGAAAATTTTCGTTTTTTTTTTCACGGCCTTGAAAACAATAGAAGACACTAAATGACGTCAACGGTGTAGATGACTGACCCGCACTGTAAAGGACATTAATAACCAAACCTAAACTAACCTACCCTTACGTAATCTAGAAGCTATATATTCAATTTAGAATGCAAACAAACCAAACGTTACGTAACCTTTAGACCTAAATCACGAGGGGGGGGCAGCCATCTACTACTCCCTTCCTAAATTACATGTACAACAACAACGGTAAAAGAATGTTCCCTTATATAAAGTAGTAGCGAACGAATAAAAAAACTGCTAAATCACACAACGTTACTAGTCTGTGCAGTGCAGACTTGACCACTTAATGAGCGTATCCTAACTGTATCATTTATCTCCTATTCCCTTTCCTACCGGAAGCACAGCGATCTCAAGGACTGTCCAGTTTAGTTATCTTTGCTTGTGCCCTATTTTGCGTCCTTTGGGGAAGGATACAACCCATCCATCCTTCGCATCAACCTCTGTGTAGTCTTCATTCTTCAATTGTTTGATGTGGAAAGTAGCGGCACCTATGGTTTAACGGATGATCAAGCTAGCGCCCCAAAAGCGAGGAAGTTGCCTCATGTGAAAACCTGTGGTCTGGGTAGATGTAGATGTAGGTTAGCAACTCTTTTTTATCTCCCGTTGTTTCCTCCATTGTATCAATAGAGTTAATCCTTCCTTTCTTTTTTTGTTTATTCTTTTGTGGTATTTGGGATATTCTGTTCAATAAGGTAAGGTGAATGGCATGCGGTATGAACTTGTTATTCCCAGAACAGTTAATTTAAAATAGATACTTTACAGAGGAAAGAAACATTTATTTTAGAAGCTAAGCGTCTTCTGGCGTTGTGGGCGAAGATCGTTGCAAAATCAAAACAATTATGTTAAAGCACTATTCTTAATAGACGCTGTATGTGGTGCTCTATTCTGTTCTCCTCTTCTGTTGTGCAAAATATAGAAAGATACTGCAAAAAATGATCTGATGCATTGTTCTTTTTTTAGAAAGAAGAGATCGTGTTAAATCGCCTCTTGTTGAATTGAATTAAAGTATAACTTTAAACATCTTTAGATCGCACCGGGATATGAAAAGGGAAAGAATGGGAAATCAGGGTAGCGGTCAGGATCTTACTTAGCTGATATTCATGAATTCGCTTACTGAAGAGGGGAACCTTGGAAAATCCCAGTCAGGATGGTCGCCCCTGAGGTTTGTACTTTATTTATAATTATCAGGTACCTAACGAGGGAACATTCCCAACTGATCAGTCGATATTAACGTGAAATATATTTTATTGTCTTTATTCGAACGTACATATATCGAAAATAACATTAAAAGACCCACGATCTGCCATATTTTTATGTAATATTTTTTGAAATTGTGACATTTGTCATATTTGCAGTAAGTAAAATGTCGCAGTACAGCCTTGTAGTTCACAAACCGTCAAAGAAATGAAGCATCGCAGTACACAGTTATAGATTGGTGGGATAGTGCTACATTTTGGTGTGTATCATTAACGTATCCGCCTTATTGGATGGAGGTAATTTTTTTAATGGCAAGTGGGTCTTGTGAAATATCAAACAATACTAGAATGTGATCAGGAAGTCATTACAGGTGTCAGATTTGACCTGCCTCTTACGGTGCTGGAGTTCTCTTCACTGAAATTTACCGCTTGATATACGAATGGACTCCGCAATACAACTTCGTTTCTCACAAACCAACAAGGAAATACAGTATGGCAATACACAAATAAGGAATTATGGAAATTGGCTACATAATTATAATTATTGCGGTGCGACATTTGAAATTAGAAATAATAAAAATTCCTGAATTTGCAAACGTTGATTAAATTCTTTAATATATTACAGAACTTAAGTATACAATGTCAAACTATCAGTGAAGATAACCCTAATACCGTAAGAGGTAGGTCAATCTGACTCCTGTAATGACTTTCTGAGAACATTCTAGTATTGTTTGATATTTCACAAGACCCACTTGCCATTTAAAAAATACCTCTTTTCCAATATGGCGGATTTCAAGATGGCGGACTCGATGATACACACCAGAATGTAGCACTATCCCACCAATCTATATTTGTGTACTATGATGCTTCATTTCTTTGACGGTTTGTGAACTGCAAGGCTGTACTGCGACATTTTACTTACTGCAAATATGACCAATGTCAATTTTTTAAAAAAGTCGTGGGTCTTTTAATGTTATTTTCGGTATGTGTACGTTCGAATCAAGACAATAAAAATATTTCATGTTAATATCAATTAACCAGTTGGGAATGTTCCCTCGTAAGACTCAGGCCGGGTCAGGGGAATGGAAAGGAATGGGGCAAGGTGTCGTACAGAGTCTAAGTTGAAGTCATTATCCCTGCATTTGCTTCGTGTGACTGCGGAAAACCCTGTGAAACCTCAGTCATGATGGTAGGCTTTGGGATTGAGCCCATGACTTCCGGAATACTAATCCTATCTTCTACTACTGAGCTACGGCCGCTCGGTCTGTGAGGTTTGAACACGCCTCCTACCCATTGGCAGTCCGATATCACCAACTTTGAAGACAAACCAAAAACTGCAGGTCCTTCAAGACGAACTAACTCGTCTCGGTTCAGTTCCTCTGGCGCCTTCATTCTGTCTCAGAATGCTTCTCTCAATTAGTTGGATTTCCTTTCTTACTCTTTCCCCTTCAACCATATATTCCATTCTATCCCTTAGTATATAAGGTGAATGACGGAGTATCCTAGGAGAGGTAGTGGCCAGGATCATACTTAAGCTATTATCCCTAAATTCGTCTTGTGAAGTGAGAAACCTTGAATACATGTCATGATGAGCACGTTCTGAAGAATTTAATTCGTGTGTGCTCTTCAAACCTGTACTCAATTAATGTAATAGAATTAATAGAGACATCTAAAAGAGTTATATTATAGATCATATAATTTGTATTTTATTGAAATATTGTTCAAATATAAGAACCAATCTATGTAATCATTTGTGTGTATATTAAGAGAGGAATAAGCCACATGAATCATATATGTTGCTACAAGCCTAATACTACTAATAATGTACATTCCCAAAGCAGAGCAGTAACAATATAAAACAATAGTAAGTGATGTCATGGACAAGTGTTTAAGAAAAAAATAACAAAAGCATCCTGATATCTTAACAACTGAGAATGTAGAGCATCAAAACACAAGTGTTCATTTGTATATGTTATCGTTCCGTAAAGACCTGCTCGCGTGGGCTATAAGAGAAGTAGATGAATCCACGAATAATAATTGTTTAATAAGTGGTTAGTGATATAAGTGAATTAGAACAATCCAAGGTAAAGAGACAAGGATATTTCAGAAGTTAGACCATTCTTTTAATATCAACTACATTTCTATTGTGGCATGCATCATGTGTGAAGGCACTTGACTACTATTTCTCAAAACTTCAATTGGGCCAACAAATGTAAGTTTTATAGAACTATGAGAACCAAAAGACTTTCAGTCGTCCATCAGAAATAAAATTACGAAACATTCTTAAGCGAGTAACTCTGACTTCCTTAGACAAAACGATATCCAAATTGGAACTACATAAAAAAAACACTAGTTTCTTGAATATTTAGGCAGTCTATATACAGTCGCTATACATGTCTGTATGTAGTCGACACTCCGAACTTAAGCTATACTTGCGCAGTCTGTTATATTGTGCACAAGATAGAAGTTAGATTCAGATTATACCAAGACTTTGAAATTGTGAGTTCCAGATGACTTGATTAAATACAAGTGGTAATAAGACTTACTTCTACAATAAGAGCAGAATATATTTACGAACTTTACTACTATCACAAAAGATATAACTATCCATGAACTTTATTAATGCATCGGCGAACATCTCGTCTGTCTTGGGTCTTGGGTCAGAATTTGGGTCTTTGAACTGCCATTACTGTGTCAAGATGAGCTCTACTTCAACTACTGACTTTGTAACATTACGTTCATATAGCTAGGTAAGTTGTGATTTTTATTGTTACTATGATCTACTGTTCTGTGCGCTCTGCTTTTGTTATAATATAAAGGTTTATACATTTATGTTAGATGTGTGTATATAACGCATTTAGTCTCAAGTAGAATATTCTTTGTATACTCCTCGCATATTCCAATATGCCAGATTTTATGTTAAATACATGTTATTTTCACAGTTATTTCGTATAGTTTCCTTCTATGTCTAATACATAAGATTGACTCGGTTCTTGAGCTTTTAATTTACTTAGAGTAACTATTAGCCCCAAACGAGAAACACACCAGATAAGTAAATTGCTGCCGAGAGCCGAGTATCACTCTGACATGGTGTATTGGCGCCCGTGATTGTGTTTTTAACAATTAAAGGTAGAATACCGACCCTCTCGATTTTGAATTTTAGGCCTTCAGTTGTAGATAGTGATAATGCCATTCGATTCCGACATACTTCCGGTACGTATTAGTTCGTTGATGCGATTTTAATACTGTGACGAGATTATTTCATGCTTCCAAAATATTTTTTTTTTTCGTTTTAATACTAAAGCAGTTCCACAAGTTTCATCGTAAGTACCACCCAAATCAAAACCAAGACGTAGACAAGTACCTATCTCTCCTTCGTTTAGTGAATCTGAGGGTACAAGTACTTCAGAATCAGGACCAGGTTTCGATAGAACCATGGCCGCGACAGACTCTAAAGTAGATATTATTCCAAGTAGTTATCCATTACCATGTTTTAATGCCAAGTCAGATAATATAGTAAGGTTTTTACGTACTTTTGACGATCTGGCAAAGCAAAATTATGAATTTACAGATGACAAATGCAAGAAACTTCTTCCAAGTATATTTATTGGAAAATCAAGGGATCGAGTGGAAGTTCTACTCCAGAAATATGATTTAGATACAGGAACATAAAAAGAATTTAAAAAGAAACTCATTGCATATATTCGTAACCCAGGAGCATTAGTATTCGTTTACGTGACCGCACAAAACGAAAACGTGAGAGTGTCACGAACTATGTTCTGGATATGGAAAGTTTTATTCTAAATTCGAATTAAGAAATTCCAGAAGCAACGGCTATTAATTTGATAATTTCACGATTCGTCCGTAGTATATTGAATATGTCAGTCGGAAATTCAAATTATATAGCTTATATTTTACTCCAATGCATTAGTCATCAGCAACACTCCACAATGTAGTCGAAATCTTTCGTTTAAAATTAGATTTCTTTTCAAACTAAAATTTACATTACGAATCTGAAATAGTTTTTGTTAAAGAAATATTGCACTTCGTGAAAGTGAATATGAAAAATTTTACGAAAAGAAAAACTATGCATTGATATTGTAATCAATGAATTGGCACATCCACCCAGTAGGATTGAAGTCCACCTTTTGCCTTGATGACTGGACGGTTCGCCTCGGCATGGATTTTGTCAGGTGTCAAACGACCTACTGAAATAATTCTAGCTATGCCTACTGAATGGCAAGTAGCAAATAGCTTTGGCTGGAGAGTAGTACATCCTAAGCATGAATAAACTATTGAACTTCACATATTCTCAGAGAAGTCCCAATGGATTACGCCAAAAACCATTGTTGTATAGAGTACGCCGACTAAATGCTGGGGCTACTGAAGTGAATTTTTTTATGACGGTGTATCATCACTAGTTGGAAAAGAAACAATTATTTTCCACACCGTTTGAGCTAAACATACGAAATTTGGCATAAAGGTGTATCATCACGAGGAGTTTAAGAAAATATTACATTTAGAAAAAGTCGCCATCTTTAATCCAAAACGCCACCGAAGACCCATTTTCAAACTACTGAAGCTAGAGAAACGAAATTTGGTATCAAGATGTATGACCAAGAGTAGGTACAATAAATGGGAAAACCTCCTCTACGGGGGGCGCAAACTCCCCTATGATGTGAAACAAAGCGAGAGAAAGTTATATTATTAGAATAAACGACTGAATGAAAAGCGAAAGGTAGAAGCATCGTGCAATGTTGTTTTTCACAAATCTATCCTCAAAACAAGAGAAATTGGAAGACATGGGATAAGTGTGTATGTTTTGTGTATGTGTGCCAGATATATATAAATAATATATATATATATATATATATATATATATATATATATATATAGAGAGAGAGAGAGAGAGAGAGAGAGAGAGAGAATCTTGTCAACTGAAGTTGTCAGTTTGCTATTGCTAGTCAAAAGGATGTTTCAGGTTCAGAATGTTCGATATCAGAAAGCGATGATGCATCTATAAATTTATCCCCTTACGATGAAAATGATTTTTTTGTAATTACACTTTTAATACAATTAATTGATTTAAGGTTATAGTCAATACAAACAAATTTTTCAAAAAATAATTTTATCATCATTCCTTTAGTATATAACAAAGCATTTGCAAATATATTTATTAATTATTACTCAACTTACATCCAATCAGGAATCATTTCTTAACAAACAATGTAATATTTATTTTTTAAAAAAGTATTTAAAAATAAGCTAAAATGTTAAAATGGTTAATTTTGCCACTCCGGATTCGTAATCAGCGACCCGAAAACATGAAAATGATATGCATCTTAAATGTAATGTGATATACAGGCTGTTTCACGAATACAGGTTGTCAATAGGGGATGAAGGGGGTTACATTTTGTAACTCTGACTTCAGATTCGTAACCAGCGACTCAAAAAAGCCCCGAGTACAGATTTTGTGATCATATACTTGAGTTTTTTTTTTACTTTTGGTCAGCTTTTTTGGAATTGGCCGCACTGTGTGTAGGCATAATACACTGTTACATTGTGTAAAGTAAATCAAGAATTAGATGAGGATATTATAAATAACAAGAAACTAACATTTGCTCATATTACGTTCTGATACTTATTGGGAATTCGGAACATAATGTGCATGACTAATTTTAAATATGGATTGGGTTTAGAGATTAGAAATGCAACTGCTTTGGAGCAAATGCATTCATAGGACTTGTTCCTAAACCTTACATGAGAATACAGTTTTGAGCACATTTACTGTCTCGTCGAATTTTATACGCAAGATTTACACTTTTCCGAGTGTCTACTCGTAATGTAAGAAATACCATTTTATCAGCAATGAAAGAATACAAAGAAGAAAAAAGATTTTCGCAAACTACGAAACAAATCACACCGTTTTTGTATTAGAAATTCTAAAAAAAAGTATAAGGATGTGTGGAGATTCGAACTCAGGACCGTTCATTCTACTAGTCCACAGCCTAACAACTACACTAGGAGGTCGTTGTGTTCTAACATATCAATAAGCATTCATTGCTGCACTGTTGATTGAAAGTCTTCACTTCGAAAGTTAAAATAGATTTTACGTCTTTTTCTGCTTCTTTTCAGGGAATATAATAGTTTTTGTCACATGATAATACGGCACATGCTATTTGTCTGTTACCTTTGTTGGGTCCGCTACGTTTCGGCACCGCCGTTTGGGTGCCACCGTTTCGGCGCCAAGTGAGGAAACGAGGTGAAAAAAATTGAAATGTTGGAAATTATTAATCTTTTATTTGTTAAGTCTAACAAGGAAGGGAGGAAAACCCAACCATGAGTGCTAAATTTAGATTAAACCTTACGAAATAAGGATTTCGACGTCACTGAGACCGCAAATGCTAGTCACTTAAGGGCTCCGGCAATTGAATTTCCACACAAAACTGCTATATAGGAAATATTTCTGTGCGTCCTACGTTAACGCATTCACTTCACACATTATTCATTTAGTTTCTTTTATATTGATTTTGGTTTCTAAGCTGAATATTTATAGTAAAAAATACTTGCTCAGTTTAGCGCCCCCTGCTCCCGGGGCATATGCCCCGTCTGCATCCCCCTAGTTACGTTCCTGCTAGAGCTCAGCCTGTTTATGTTGTAAATAAATAAATCCATTTTCCACCAGAAAGAAACACTTCACAATTATAATCATTGAAAGAAAAATTATGCTTTTCAAGTACTTACTCAAATATAAACATTTCATTACACATTCATTTCTTCCATGAAGACAACCCCTGGATCTGTTCTTCTGTCGCTTCTTATGAACGAAGTTTTTACATACTTCTTTCAATACAATAGTTTCCCTGGTGTGATTTTTTGGTACGGCGGCAACGGACCGGTGGCGCCGAACTGGGCGGGTCGGACCCATAGATTTAAAATATTACTACTAGATCGATCATTTGCAGCACTGAAGCACTCCCAAATTGAACGCTGCGCTTTCTGCCATATTTGGGGCAAGAAATCGTCTGCTTCCAAGGATAAAAGTTTCTGTATTGCAGTCTTAAGGCTGAAGAGAAGAAACGTGTTGTATATAAAGAAAATTTAAAGAGCTTGCTTAACGAAGAAGAACGTTTTACAATTCAATATTATTAGAATCATTGTGTAACATATTCTAAATTTATTTTTCATTCTTTTAACGAACAGTTCATTTCTCGCTGTTACTCATTGAGAAAAAAATCAATTCTGTGAACAATTGCCTGAGAATTCTTATGTATATTTGCATTGTAGTTCCTCTGCGTGCGGTGCAAGCGAACTTTATATACGCATTTACAATCGACTTAAGTGACAAGTACATACATATGACTGAGTCTGTTTTGTTTGGGTGGGGAGTGGCATCAGGACCGGGTTCTCCTGGAGTTCTGGAGATCTATCAATGATATCTATCAAAATAATATTGTATTTCAATATGTTTAAAATAAATTTTAGATTTCAATTTCAACTCTATAGTCAATTATCGAGCGGCCGCAGCTCAGTTGGTAGAGCGTTGGCTTAGCAAAAGGATGGTCCTGTGAACGATCCCAATCACCGCCTTTCCCGACTGATGTTTCCCAGGGTTTTCCTTAGTCCCTCCAGGCCGGGTTAGTACTTACAAAACTTGGCCCTTGACGACCAACATCCTTTCAACACCATATCCCGCCCTGAGCCTGAGATGCTATATATGATATATAAATTCAAATTCAAACTCTGAAGAACATTATCTGCACACCAAGTTTCGACATTGTTTCGAACACTATTTTTTACTTCACGTACTTCTTAGGTACAATGTCGACATAAGACGTCTAATACACTTTTACCGAGCAGCTGTGGCTCGGTGGTAGATCCACTCGGGAGATCGTGGATTCAATCCCAGCGGCCCACCATCCTGACTGAAGTTTTTCCTCAGTCACACCAGGCAAAATGCCGAGATGGTACCTTCTATTAAACCCTGCCCGACACCTTTCCACATTCTTTCCTTTACCCTATCACGGTCTGAGCCTTAGATGTATAAAGGCCACAAATAAAATGCAAATTAAGTTGTAATACAATTTTCTATTTCCCGACAAGTTTTGACATCATCCGTGGTCATTGTCAAGCCTCCATTGTTATGTTTTTCTCGCTGCACGAGCTCTGAATGTACAGGATCAATATAATCGCTTATTTAAAATGAAACTCTGCCTTATATACAACACAATTGTGGTATATTTTGTTAAATTTTATGGAAATGCAATATAACCATGGTCCAAGGCAGTGCTCGAAGTGGGTTAGAAAAGGTAAGGGAACGCTTCGAGAAGCAGGCTAGAAAAGTAAGGGTATGCTTGAACTTCTTAGTGGTCGGGATTGTCTGTTAAAAGTAAAGGCAATGAACTCTCATTAATAAAAAGGTAGGGGTACACCAAACCTAAAATGAAAAAGGTAAAGGGCGTGCCCCCACTTCGAGCAGTGGTCTAAAGAAGAACCATCAACACAATAGTGTCTTTATGAAAATGAAATGGATCGAGAATTGCTGTCTTCTGATGCAATTGTTTTTCTAGAGCATTTCCTGAGTCACAACACAAAAATGCTGTGATGGTAACTACAAACTATGTCCAGACCGACTACCTGCCAGCATGCTCTCCCTCAGCCTATCCTGTCCTGAGTCTGTGATGCCTATAGGTCATAAATAAGTTAAATTTAGTTCTGTTGCACCTTAGGTAAAAAGGCTTATATCAAATGTCTACATTTGCGCGTGGATTTTAAATTATTTTGTTATTGATTGTTTCAACTCAATCTAGATCTTATTAATGAAAATACATCTTATTCCTTCCTGTGATTCGAGATGACTGTTATTTGTGAAATCATTGTCAAAAGTAAAGATATATGTAGTACTGCTTAAGTTCCGATGTTCAATCCAGGCCTCAAAATGGTGAAGAAATATACCTGGATCCATGACTCAAGTAACCTGTGGATGTAAGATTCCCTAAATTGAAGGTTCCAAACTATTTCCCACATAGCAAAATGACGTCCCAGGGACATCTGACGGATCTCCTGGCAGGATATCGGGACGTCCGTAGGACGTCCTGTAAGTCCCGTTTACATCCATGGGACGTATAGTTATAATTAATCCTTTGTATAGCTATACGAAGGCATATCCTTCGTATAGTTATAATTAATTAAATAATAATAATAGTAAGGTCAATTTAATTTATAGAAATTCCAGGTAGGCAATCCCATACGGCTTTCCGGGGGACATCCAGGGGACCTCCATACGAGATGAACTGTTTGTATTGCCCACAGAGTTATCCCACGGACGTCTTTAGGATATCGTTATGGGAGCTTGAGATATCTGACGTTAATGGGAACTAAATGGGACGTCCGAGGGATGTACTCTGCTATGTGGGACGATTCCTTATCGTCAGCGTTTTTATTTTCAGCTTCGTATTCTATCCTGTATTTTCTTCATGAGAGTTTTTGACGTTACAGACCAATCCTTATTGCAGTATCAAATTGTATCTGGTTACCGCTACCGGCCAGAAAACATCCTCTACCATCTGTCTCCTCAACCGGCTGGGCGTTACCAATAAATCTAATGAAATGACTCGTGTTACAGGGAAGTTTTGAACAAGTAGGCTGCAGTATTAATGATATAAGATAAAATCGTACAAATATAAAGGAAAATGCGAAGTGAAACTAAATTATCTATTAATAACGTAGTCACGTTCCTCTCGGGACACTCGCAAGGAACCATCGCCAACTCGATGTGCTCGGATTGGTTGGAAATATGAACATAAACTGATTCAAGTTCTGTAGGATTAATGGTAAATATATTTTGTGTATGTTATTTTTCAGTTGTGAAAATATATTTGGTCAATGGATGTACGGTACTCTAGCACGCAACGCTATCGGTAGAGAAACGACGAAGTGACTTCGGCACAGTATACTAATAATAAGCGCTATTTCAACTTACAATATTCTGCTTAATATTTTGTTATAATACTCTTTCTCACTTACCTTATCAGTGATAATGTGAATTTTAACCGAATGGTCTGGGCAATAACTTAGCGATGGTTGTTTCATCGCACTAGAATATTCCACAGATAATTTGACGAGGTGACTTCTATGCATGTAGCATTTCTGTTTTCATTTGGCAAAACAGTGCCGTTTTCAGGTTCTTTTAAAATATTTTAAAGCGCTTATATTTAGGACGTTGAAACTTCATTACAATAGATGAGATGTTTCTTTTCCCTTTTGCAATTAATATTCCTGGATTTTCGTGTATTTGTCAAGTATTTACCTGTCCAATATTTTCTATGCACGTGACGTTTCTGGACTGGATTGTTCAAACGCGATTCTGGATGCAATCGGTTCGGATTCTAATTCCGTCACAGTCTCCTCCACTATATCGCTACTCTTCATATGACTGCGAATATCTAATGCATCAAATACGGCAACCGGAATATTACTTCTATATTTTTCGTTAATTAGGCCCACCAGTACGCTCGCAAACGATCCACCTTCAACTCCGTCTTTAATAATATCACCTTTAGTCTTTTCCATTTCTTGTTCCAGAATCTTCATAATACGAGCACGGATAAGTTTTTTAATGTTTACAGATTCTTCAACCTAGTTAAATATTGGTTTACATTTTGTGAGGAACACAAAGTAAAATTAACTTGAAGCTCTTATAAAGAATTATCAGACAAAATTCGTCAAATTTAGCCGTGAAGGGAAGAGAAAATTTGGCTTCACTTGATTTTAGGTGAAATTAACTCAATAGACGTTACAAATAGTAAACCGAACTAACTGTTATCGTTAGGAACACTATATATACCAATCTGCGCCCTTATAGAGAAGAAAAAAGATGCTTATCAATCTTTAGATAGAGTGCAATTTCGGCTATTTTATAAGGATTTAACAACAATAACAAGAGGAATGATTTTAGAATCGACTCTGACAAAAGGAAACTCTCAGGAGCGCCAGCACGGGAATGGAACATGTGTCCTACTTATATGGCGAGTGTTGTATCGACAGCTATACACTCATGTATAGAGTAAATAAATTACCTAACCCTTCTCGGCAGGAAAACTTTCATAAAAGATTATGAACTTATTTTCAAACTGGTACTTGTTTCGTTTCATGTCCAAGGTTGAAACAAGATACGTTCGTAATCATTGTTTCATTATCCGGCTGTTAGACGAACGTCAACAACACAGAACGGAAAAATATGCATATTAACGAGAAATACGTTTAAAGAACACTGCTGTCGTATGCAGAACACCGATCATTCACAATAGCAACAAGTATCTAACTGATTCTAGTCTAATATGTACGTCAGATACACTGGAGAAACGACAAGTAATAGAGGAGAAATTTTGTAGAGAGAACGGACGGCAGGCGTAGCATACCTCGCACACCAGGCAGTGACAGTTTGCGTAGTCAAGACAGAAATAAGTCGATTCAAGCTCCGATATCTCGGAACACGTACTAAATTCAGTAGTACTCGTTTTCTTTATCTTCCAGTACTGGGCTTTACTTTATACATATTTTCAAAACCATCGAGCACCCCGAGTTAAGGATGGTCCAGTGTCAACTGAATTGCTTACCTTGAAATTGGTATACGTATTCGTGTAATACGTCTACATTGGACGTCTTTGTTTCT
>JAGDQP010004535.1:0-23771 GCA_022664845.1 Lepisma saccharinum | reverse complement strand
CGTCTTTGTTTCTTTGTACATGTGTGAATTATGCTTCGACATGAATTTGTGTGTGCGTCATTTCGAATTACTAATTATTAGACATGGTCACACACAAATGGAATTGAGTGTGCAAAAATTTAACGAGTTTGTTCTCTTCTGATTTTTACTTCATAAATGCTCTTGATTACGGAAATTTATGAGTTTACGTCTGGAAATTGTCAAATTTTAAGATGGTCACCCATTTGCATATTCAATATAAGAAATGAATGTTACCGCTATAACTCAAATCCTGCTACAAATTCACGTTTTATGTCTCTTATCAAATTTACTCGTCATAAAAATACTTCAGTTTGATAAGCTACCAAGTTGGTGTCATGTTTGGGACCCGAAATATTAACGAAAACATGTCTCCTTCATTCTTAATAATATGCTGCCATATCTAAATTAAATGAAAGAGTCATATTGTCTTAAACATTCATCTTTACCTACAATTTATAATCTCTATATTGAATAGATTCATACTATTTCATAGAAAATAAACATTTTTTTTAAATTTACACATAGTCTTCATAAAGACTATATTTGACCGAAGTTTTCTATTTGCACTCTTTTCTCATTTTTGTTTTCAATTTGGCGAAAGTAAACTCTAATTAACTGACTTTTTTCGTTAGAAACTTTTTTGTGTTAATCTATCCCCTCAAATTCTTTTTAAATTTTGCGAGCTTAAATTCTCACGGTCCACAACAATTCCTTGATCTAAGTTTCTCCCAGAGTCCCGCTGAAAATCTTGTGAAGATCACTGTCGGAAACGGGGTAGGAAAAATATTGTTACGATCGATCATGACACATACGTTTCTCTGAAAATCTTATTCATCCTTACTCATTCTCTGTGATGGCGATTCTGCATGTTAGCATTTTTCTATGTCTACACTACCATCGACAAGAATTCATTGTATCCTATTTCTACAAATATTTATAGCACTTTCGTGGTGATATGTAAGCTGCTGTTTTTTAATTAGATCAGCTTGAAATTTGGACTACCGAATAATTGAGTGTTCCAAAGTATGTTCAACTCAGATATGATTGAAATTACCATTTCAACGTTTTAGAGAATAAAAATCGAATTCAAATTCTTCTTGTATCCCTGGGGAAAGTTTCTTCATGACTTCTAGATTTAGAACTGTCCACCTGGAGTATGATGGTTGAATGCAAGGAAATGCGGCAGTACCTTTCCGCAATGTCTGTGGATGCAATGGCCATAATCTATTCCTTTCTGCTATAATCTTATAGCATCTCCACTATTTCACAGAAACGATTTCAAAATTGAAAGTCTCATTCCTCAATCTTTTGAAACGATTTGATGAGGTCAACGCAACCATTGTATTTGTGACGATCTAGTTTTGGTAACGTATAAGACATATATATATATATATATATATATATATGACCGAAATTGGGTTTGTCAATTCACCACACACTTCATGCATACAAAAGACTATATCTTAAGTATTTCACTGTGGTACTTATTCCTATATTTTGTTTAATCGTGTTTGCAATCGTATAAATGTATCAGTCTTTACTTTATCGGATTGTATAAATGTCCTAAATTAACAAGGTCAATCGCGAGTTTAATAGAAATAAAATTGAATTAAAATTTCATTTTACTAGAATATTTTTTTCTTACGATATAATATCAATGGTATTATTAGTCATTATAAAAACTGTCTGTAAGTTCAAAACTGTTTAAATTATGTGGAATAGTATGAATCTATTAAATAGAGAGATGGTAGGATGTACTTAAATCATACGTACAATAACAGAAAAATGTTTAAGAGAAGATAAATAGTCTCTTTTAATTATTTCAGATATGGCAGTATATAATTAGAAGCGATTCAGACACGTTTTCGTTAATATCTCGGCAACAAACCATAACACCAACTTCGTAAATCTTTCAAATTTACGTACATTTTATAAGGAGTAAATTTGATAAGGAACTTGGAATGTTAATTTTGTAGCGGTTTTCTAATTATTGTTTTACGTTGATTTTTAAGCCTTTGCCGCCCAGCATCTGACAGTAGGCGGCCATCTTGAAATCTGATCACTTCCAGACTTGAGCTAATGAATTTCCGTAATCTGATTACCGTACGGGGAAAAACCCGGTAATTTTTTTAACATCAACTCCAATTTGACCGGTACTAAATTAAATATAATTGTATAGTAACTCTCATTGAAGATATGTATTGACATATATTGATTTCTAGAATATATTCGTTGCTATGAAACACATTTTCTTCCAGTTTAAAAAAAAATGTTATGGAATTTACCATTGCAGTATAAAATTATTATTACATTGCTTTCCAGGTGAACATAAATTTGGATAACTTAAGCATTCTAAGGCATAATACGTTATAGTCACAAAAGAGGTTACATTTGTTTTATTGGAGCTTATTTATTTCAAATGGCTTCTGATGACAGCGATCATTTATACATTCATCACGGAGTTCCCGAACTTGTATTGATAAAGGAGGAAAAAGATGATGATAATATTGGTGATTCTCGTGAAGAAAATAATGAAGTAAGTACCTAAAGCATTGTCAATAGTCCTTATGTTCATTTTGTCTTTGTAGCCAAGCTAACAGACACGAGCAAAATAAACGTCAATCTGATGGTCCCCAATCTGTGATCATAGGGCAGTAAAATTTATGAACTCGGAAAATAACCAGAAATGAAGATTTACTGTGTCCTGTCCACTGACGTGACCAGCATTAGCTGATCGTATAGGCATTGACAATCTATTGAATTTTTCCTTTCGAAAATCGTGAAGACTGCACGAATATCCCGTCCATTAAATTAATAGGGCTTCATTTATTTTTAAAGGGATAACTTTATTTAGTTTTAGAATCCTTTAAACACGCGAAACACTCCTATTTAAGAAAGATAGCCCATCATGTGGATTACGTGAAGCGACGTTACCCCTTAGCTACAAATATTGCCAAAGCGAGCCAACGTTCTGATACCACTAACCCTTTCTTCGTCTCACATTTTTAGTTCGCGATTACTGGAACACTTTCCTTTCGTACAAATTAAATAAAATATAATTTGTTGTAGAAGAAATCTAAACATATCGAAACAGAAACGTTGTAAAGATTCACGTCGAAAAGTCATCAACATCAAAATCCTTCCTGTTAACATATGTCACTAGCAATAGGACCTGACTCACCAGTTTCTTTGTAGCAAATTGAACATCATAAATTATATCGAAAAACAAACAAACAAATGAAACCGAAGCATAGTACCGTAGCAATAAAACCAAATGAAATTTGCTATCATTAAAATGGTAAAGTATTGACTCCACGTTTTTTCTTCATCAAAGTATTGTTGATGCAGTACCTTCGACGGTTGATTTGTGTGTATTTCCTATTTCCTTTATCCTCTTAGTGTGAAAGAGGAGGGACAACATACTCCAACACTACAATTAATTCAGAACAGGTTTCTCCGAAAATAGTAATGTCTTTGTTAAGTGTATACATACAGGCATTCATTTTGTGAAACGCATTTACAAGCTGAAACATTTGGGGCGGCATTCGCAGTACATTCCGCTTATAACTGCCAGTGGATTGTGTAATAAAGCATCCAAGAACATGACAAGAGTATTTGGTAATTTAAGTAGTCAGTATTCGTCGTTTCTGTCAGCTCCGACTTCTGGTTCGTGCGAAGCAATATTGTAACGAATTTGACTGTGTTAACACTCTTGTTGTCTGCAAGGGCTGGAAACTTGAGTAAGCGTTCTATTTGCACTAAATTATTATTATTTTAATGTGATCAGGTTCTGCACACAATTTGATGGTTCAGGTATTTTGTTTTCTTGACTACCAGCTATCTCCTCTCGACTGTCCACAAAACCATTCACCCATGCGTGCTTTTGCTTTCGTCTCATCTTAAGTCAGCTATTTTGAGCTTTGTGTCTCTTGCCGTTATTATTTCTACAGATGATAGCCATGGATGTAGAATAAAACGAACCGCATTTATCACAAGGATATTTTGCATTTTTCTCTTATTAGTTTTTCTTTAAATGCTACCTCATCAGGTTTACATAAGCTATGTCTTTCGTTAGTTTTTGCAGCTTCATTTTCCACTTCACTCTATAAAATTGTGTGTTTGCCCGATGATGCAGGATTTTCGAAAGGATTTTGACGGGCGTTAAACAAACGGCACACATATCAGTCGAATATTCTTTAAACGCTAAATTATTTTTAAAATTTGCCTTCACTTGTGACCATTCATTTTAGACACAAGTAGTAGTGTATTTTTCGGTTCCCCTGTCCTTGACATATTTTAGTACTTACAAGTTTAGTCTAGGGTCTACTAAATTGAGCGCTGTCAACTTTATCGCCATACTGCTTGATGCCATGGCAGGTAACACCTATGTATGATTTGATAGATAATAAATAATTATCATGGGTCTTTCTTACGTAAAACTTTGTAAACTTTATTTTTATATGATCCAGTCTAGTTACTTTGGACTTCGGTCCGTCACGATTCGCCCTTTAGCTGTTAAAATCCACACCCATGCCCCTGCCGGGACTGGAACCCGGGACCTTCGAGCTGATGGCCTACCGCCGCACACCGCACGGCCCCCTCTTTACTTAAAAGTACAACCAACCAATGGGCCGAAAGTACACGAAGCTGCGTACGAGCTCATTGTAAAACAATGTTATTAATCAATGAAATAAGGATGTTATAAGGCGCCTTTACATGGTATGGGGAAACCAGCGTAAAGAGCAAGAGAATAAAATTCATTTATGGCCTTTAGGCATCTGTGACTCAGACCGGAAAAGGTAGGTAAGAGGATGGGGATGGTATCGGCGACGAGCTTTAATTAATGTGCCATCCTGGCATTCGCCTGCTAAAACTGATGGAAAACTTAGAAAACCTCAGCCAAAATGGTTGACTGTAGGGTTAAAACCTACGAGCCTACCCGATGTCGATCAAAAGCCCACAACATCACCACCTAGACCATAAGGAGGTTATTATTTGTATGCGTATTGCTGCTTACAACGTCACTCCACACTCTCTGTCCCATTTTGCAAGCATTTAACGATATATTTTCTTCTACCTTGGTAGCAAAAGTAGAATTAAAAAACAATTTAGCATTCTAGTTTTACGGAAATATGCCATTCAGAAGTTTTATTTTTTTGCGTTCCTACAGCTGTTGTTTTCGCTTTTAGATAAAAGATAGAGTGATTTTATTAAGTACTCCAAGAGTTCCTCTTTCAAGATTTTAGCTCGGCATGAGCCAAAAATGTCTAAAAATAAAATTCAAATTCAAATCAAGGCTTTTTTACAGTCCATAAAATTAATTTTACCATTATCTTAAATTAACGCTTTAGTTGGAATTACTGCTGTTTTATTTTCGGTGCCATATATACTATTCAACAATAATTTTGAAGTTTGCGTGTTTATAGTGTTTGTTGTGTTCGTGTTCTGCAATAGAAATCCCTAGTTATTAAAGAAAAATACCATATGTATCCCTTTCGCCGGTTAAAAATTCGAGCTCCTGTTGAATGCTTTGACACCGGTATTCATGCACCATATGTCCTAGCGAGTCCTGTCGTGCATACGTTCTTTATTGCTAACAAAATTAGTATGTAGTATAAGTCTGTGCTTAAACAGTTGGAGCTGTCTTCCAAATTTCCACTTTCAGTTCCACAACCAACTTTAGTACGAATTATAGCAAATACGTTGGTAGGCAACAGTGTGTTTGTACATTGTATTGTAATAAAGCTGGGTTGATTTATTACGTATATGGCAGTAACATTTCTTGATTATCAAGTTTAAATATTTCTGCATTACTCAAGCCATTTAAACCAGAAATTTTGTACAAATTGATTTTGTCGGGGATTGCAGCAAGTTCTTTCATTTTGATTTAGCCAAGGAACTGCTTTTATTTGCATGTCTGAGCAACTGCTAACAAAGTGGGATATGAATAATAAGTAGCGGTTATTCCGCAAATTAATATAATTTACTTTGAGAATTGCATACGGCTTAAAGTAAATGATCATCTATATATTTGTTGGAACAAATATAATTTCTTTGGATGTATTCCTTGAATTGTAATGAAAGTTGACAGATTTATTATGTATAATGTACGTTTCTTTTAATATTTGGTTTTAAATTTAGAGCAGTACTTGGGCTTTTACGTACTGAAATTTCTCGTAGGAGGAAATATCCTGCGATTGTTTTTCGCCTCGTCATACGTCATGGTCCCAAACGACTTTTCACGTTTGAAAGACGCGTCCATGACCTTTAGGAATCAGGTGCTCAGGCAAGTATAGGGTGGGGGCGAGGTTCTTGGAAGTTATTATGCCAGGACCTAGCTTGTACCTACCATTTATGCGTTATTTGCCTTATATGATATAAGGAAACCCTTCGTTAAAGTGTGTAGCCGCTGAGTTTGTTCACAGGACATTCCGGTTGTTAAGACAACACTCTGCAAACTGAGCTGCGGTGGCTCCGTACAGGGACTGGCTGTATACATTGTAATGTCTCATTGTTCAAAATTTTCTTCTATTTACTGATGCGGCACTCAAGTGTCTAGCAATTATAGACTAGACACCTAAGAGGTATACTTGGAGAATCCAGAATAACTTTTATGAGATAATTCTTAGAGCCAAAACTGGACTCGGATTTCTGTATCAAACGTTGGATTTCACTTAGAAGAGTAAAATGAAGAGGTCGTATGGGAGCAGTAGCACGCTGGCTAAGAGGCAGACTAGTCAACTTCAGCATTGCTGGTTTTCGCGTAAAAGAAGTAAGTTGGTTACGACGTTTGAGAGGTAGCTGAGTTGAGAATACTCGAACTACAAATTAAGTTTGAAATATGAAATATAAAGGTTTATTTACAAGTTGAATTCATCATTGAGTGTAGACTACAAGATATTCTTAGTTTTAAGAAGTTACAATCGCAATCTAAGATGCATATAATAAAACAAGATTGAACTCGAGAAATAAGTCTAGATTTTTGGACCGGTACGTCGGTTTGTAGAATTTCATGTTGAAAACTTAGTTCAAAAGTGAGAACGTAGGGATTATGGTGAAGTTGTTTCAGGCTTGCCTGGTAAAGTTGAGAGCTGTTGGATGTTCTAACGCTGGGCTGGAACTCATACTGTCCAAGTTCAGAGCAGCCTTTTCGTAAGGCCAAGCATCCCGGATCAATCTACAGATATTGACGTAGCTCCATGCTCTTGTCGCTATGTGCTGAGTTTTGAAGGTGAGAAGATGGAGATTTATGCCACATGACGCGTACCTTGAAAGTTTTAAGTCCAGCCTACAAACTTATACGTAGGATCACAGTTCTTTAATGTCAGAGGATGATTTCTGCATCACTGGCGGAATTGCTATACTTTTTCAGCTTTTTTTTTTCGTCTTGTAAATAGAATAATAAACTTATAAATCTTTTCTGTTTTCTTAGGCAGTAATATATCATACAGGAACGAAATAAAATCAATCACAATTATTACTCTTTTGCGGGCAGAGGATAAGATCATAAGTACACCTTTATAAGAATTAAATTAGGGGTTCAGAAGTTTCTGTATCAATACGCTGCTTCAAACATTTCAAGGACTGTTGACATTAAAAATTAAATTACCAAAATGTATTTAGACGGCATTCTTGGAATTGTAAGAATCAAGCTAAGAGGTTTACTCGTGCACAGTACATGTCTATGTTTAAGAAATTGATTTTTGAAGATGAAGTGATGTGCTCTTTTTGTGTTCTAAAAGTTTTACTGTAGTGTTTCTAACTGCTTTAGTTGTAAGCCGTTGTCTACCTCTATTAACGAACTAATTGAGCGTGTGCCTACTGTATCTTTAAGGACTGGTTTGACAAATGTTTACTTGCGAACCTAATATGAGGCTTTTCATTGATCATTGAATGCATATTATCTTGCTATTGTGCTCCTGATTACGGATTTTGATAACATCAATATTTGTTTCGTATGCATTTAATGAAAATACGTCATAGATGGAATAAATATCTTGCTTTAAGCCAAACCATTACACGACAATTTAAATGTTTTTTCTTCACAACTTGTAGCCTGAAACTCTAGATTACTTTTATGGTCGATGATCAGGCAAAAATATTTTTTTAAAGCGCGAGATAAACTTCAGGTACCTCAAAGTGTCCCAAAATACAGTTTCCCCATGTATTTTCAAATGTCTAATTTTTGAGGTTGCGATCAAATTACTAGCTAAAACACGCAACCATTTATGCTTGTAGCATGCTAAGGTCTACTATGAGTTTAGTAAGTTGTAGGTTGTCTTTTATTAGTTTAGAATTTTGCTCCAAATTTAATGGCTTGGATTTAAATAATTGAAAATATTAATTTTAACTTTTAGTTCGTTTGTTTGAAGTTCTATTTCAACTTTAAACAAATATAATCGAAATGGACCATCCACTGAAAAGTTACGTTTGATCATACATGAAAAACATAATAGTGTAATATGCACATGCACAGATTGAATTTTGATTTTTTCAAATGAGCTAAGTTTTGACGAAAAACATTAAAGCAAAAAGAGTATTCTCTTTGTTAGGATGATTGGAAAGCATGTTAGATTTTATTCTTCAACGTTGTTGATTTCAAGCAACTACTTAACATTGAATAAATTAACGGTTGTGTGCAACAAAAACACATCTCCGAAATTCCAACTTGTAAAAAATCGATGTTGATCCTATTGGTACATTTCAGTTTTATATCTTTCAGTACCTTTCAGGCTTATTCTGTATTGAATCTAGTTAACTTTAGTACCAATTTGAATTACATTTTGCAACTGAAATGAAAAAGAAATACTGAAAAAGTAGTAAAATAAAATACCATGGATATGTCATTGTTGCAAAGAACATCAGGAAAATTTAAACGATTTAAAAAAACAAAGAAATAATGATTTTTGTTCTTAAAGCTTGATTACAAATTGAAGTATAAACTTCTTGAGCTGTTTTTGATCTGATGGAAATTACTACGTAGTTAAGTGAACGCACTACAAAAATAAGTAATAGGTCGTTGCTTGACAAATCATCGATTTATTTAGAAAATGATTGCAGCACCGTTTTAGATTTTTTTTATTTTCGTATGTGGCTTCTTACATATATATCTAAAGTAATAGCGCCTTTTGAAAAAATATTATGCTAAAATTTCTCCTACGGCTACCGTGTTTCCAACATGGGTGGGTGACGTTTTTTACTTCCGCAGATAAATACAAAAACCTGAATAGCTCATCAACCAGAAGAGCAAGAGAACTGAAACAGAAACCGTTGTGTAGCTCCTGAAGTTTGCTTAGATATGGAATCACCATTCTCAAAATTAATTCCTTTATTCAAAAAATTAGGCTGAAAATTAGTAACATATTGTATAAAATTGGATCTATTAAGCCAATTTTGAAGGCGAAAGAGTTGAATACAGGGCTGCACTTTTTGTAACATTTATACCTACCAACCGAATGTCTGCATGGAAAAAATGATGGCCCTTAATCCCACCGTTTTATTCTACGGAGGTTCGATTATGGCCCTTTGCGAGAAATTTAGGATTTAGGGCTCAAATATCTGAGATGCGTCTGCATGAAAATTCTGAAATTCAGTCTCGAGGAAGTCTTGTATGTTTCCCACTCATAGTAAAATTGGCAACTTTTATTTGTAAGTGGTTCAGTTAAGAAAAGCTCGTTCATAAGAGTTAAAATTGCGCGTTTCAAATCAATTAGCGGATAAATATAAAGCTACATATACACATAAAATCCGCTTGCACTAACCAAAACACTTCGAAATAAAAGTTGCAATTTCTACTTAGTCTTGGACACATACAAAGCTTCCTTGATATCAAATTTCAGTGTTCTTATGAGGACCCATTTGAGATATTTAAGCCCGAAATCCATCATTTTTCGGTGGCGGGTCATGTTTGAACCTCCGTTGAAGAAAAGTGATGTAATTTAGCGTCATGATTATTTAGTATGAAGACACCCTTTTGGTAAGTCTGGTAAGTCTAAACATTACAGAAAATTACTTCTATATATTCAACTCCTTCACAAAGTAATGCTGGTCTTAATGAATTTTTGCATGGTATGAGGGAGAATTTCGACTTGCACTGATCTTCGAAATAGACTTGATTTGGGTCCATACGAAACTTTGTTCATATCAAACCTAAGATTTTTCATCAGTACAGATCTTAGATATTTAAGCCCGAAATATGAAATTTTTCGCGAGGGACCATGTTTGAAATCCTGTAGAAGACGAGAGGTGTGATTCAACACCATGGTTTTTTGTGGATACAGCCAGTTTGTAGGCCTATAAATTATACAAAGTTGTAGGTTTTTATCGACTTCTATGCTCCGAAAAAATCATTTAAAATATCAGTTTTGTACAATTCATTACTCAGTTTTCAGATAAATTTTTAGAATAATGGAATTCGTTTTGAGAAAAGTGATCAACATCTCCAAAGTAAGCTTCAGTAGCTACAACGGTTTTTGATTAATATGTCTAGCTCTTCTGGTTTTTGAGATACTAAGGTTTCCGTTCATGTCTACAGGAGCAAAAAAACGCCATCCGGCATATTGGAAATATGGTCTCCCCCTGGGAGTAATTAGGAGTAATAAGGGTATAGCATTTTTAAAAAGTTGTTTTGGTATCGTCGGACATTTAGAACGCATGTAAAAAATAATATTTTTTCTAAAATTGTGATGCGACCACTGTTAGATGATATGACGTGGAATGACCCTAGTAGAAGCTATACAATATTACTACTTTAGTACTGTATGTATGCATTTGAAAGTCGTTATATAAGAAAAATGTATAAATTTATGAATTATTTTTAACTTTCTAAACGAACAGTTGGGCTTCTAAGGACGGGGTCTACAGTTTATGATAAAATGACTGAACCTCTCCGTTCAATGAGCTCAGCTGCAATTGTACCACGGCCAGAGTCATAGAAAGCGAGAGCGGTAGCCTCTAGTCAACCTCGAGGTGGTAAAACTACAAAAATCACAATTTTCAACGTAAAGCATTGTCTTTGGATTCGGGAGTTCCCGGGTTCGTCAAGAACGGCCGATTATCTTGATGATTTCCAGTGTTTCTCCGTAGTCACGCGAGCCAACGCAACTAGGGCCGTAGCCTCATCTTTTCCCTTATTCCCGCCTGATACAGAGATGTGTAAAGGCAATAAACATTCAAATTCAAAATGTCACCATTTTAACGACCATTATCGACTCATTTCAAATAAATCTCTTTTCTTGTTAAAACAGTTCTTTATTGATTTGAACTTCTTCCTTCAAGCGCCTGTATCTCTTCTTGAGATGTATTATTTACCTGATTCTTTGTTGACTTGACTACAATTCTTGTTCACATAATTTTATTCCCATGGTTCTATAAACAGTTTGCTTTTTCTTCAACAACACCATCAATGTACTCAGAAAGTAAAAAATCTCGAAAACGACTCCTAAGTCTTGAAACTTACTGTACCAAAAACACAGACTGAGTGAAAGCATCTGTACAACGATAGCAACCATCAGCAGTTGATGAAGTCAGTGTCCATGATACTAGATCTCATGAATCTCATAGAGAGGGAAACCGTCACAAAAAAGTGTTCTGTACAAAATGGTCTCTTGTAGTCTGTCATAGTTCGGCTTCTCCTGATCTCAAATTTCAAAATATTGACAAAATTTGATGATTATGTGGAAAAAGATTGAAGAGTACAATAAAGCGTTTCACTCAAAATTGGCACTTCCTCATAAATGGCCTTGCACCCAGCACCTTAATCATAAATAGCGTACCTTCTTTATGTGTTTCATTATGATAGTTTTTTCTTTGTTCTATAACCATGATAACATGAACGTTGAGAAGAGCATTGCCTCTTTCATTGTTTCCGTTTCCTTGTTCCTGTCCACTGCTTCTGATGACTTTGAACATATTTATTCACTTGACTAAAAGCTAACATCAGTGTACTCACTATATTATATACTGGAGATAATATAATTCATTCCTAGGGGATCACAATATACATTTCTCGCCATTAAAATGCAATACAAAAAAAAGGAAAGAAGATACGAACCGCAAATATGACAAATATATACCGTAAGGTGCAAGTACCAAATGACTAAACTTACTTCTCTGGGCGATGCGTGACAACGTAGCAATAGCAGAACGGAACAGAAGAAGGTCAATAGCCTGTGAGCCCACCATGGGCGTTCAGAAGGGCTGCAACATTGCGAGGCATAGAGATTATGAATCCTTCGATGCCCTGTTGGGGCACAGGACCCACAGCTCATCAACTCTGGCTAGGAGAGGTCGCAGGTGTGAGAGGCATTGTCAATCACGGAGCGGGCGTGTTGAGTCGGGGAGAGATAAGGTGAACGCGCCGGCCAAGAAAGGAGGGGTCGTTTTGTCCATCCAGGAAGACTAGAGCACAATGTTCCACATGTAGGTGTACGTTATCCTGCTGGAATGTGATTTCGGCAGAGTCTTCTCTAAACAGACCATAACCGGGTGCAACATCTCGATGTACAGTTAGCTGGTCACATGTCCGTCAATGGGTAGGAGACACGAAAAAGCACGGAATCCAATTGCAACCCACACCATCATGATGCTGCAGACAGAAGCGGGTTCGTCTGAAAATAGGATGTCCTGCAATACTGCTCTCCATGTGCGACACCATTGTATTCGCGCAAACCTATGCTGTGCGGAAGCCGTAGCTATGCACGCCGTGAAAATATGGTTCTCTCTAGAAGACGACGTAGAAGTGTTGGTCGGAAGATGGAGCCGGTGCAACATCCGCCAATGCTTGCACCAGTATTCGAGATGTGGATGTTAGATCCATCAGAGCCATACTCACAAGCCGTCTGTCCTCGCGGACCGTAATAGTGCACGGTCGTTGGGATTCGTCATGTCTTTACGTAATGCCTTCGTGGAGCCGTCTAGCCCATATTAGCTACACCGTGGACCCGGTCCGTCCAATACGGGCACCAAAGCAGCGAAGGATAAACCGCATTCTCGATATGGAATAATTCTTCAGAGATCAAAGGTGGAAAGCTGTTAGTAGGGCTGCCGCATTCGACGACGATGCACCTTTCTACCATATACATTCATTAGCATCAAACCAACAGTCGCTTACCGATGAACTGTGGCTCTCTGGCGTACCTCTGATTGCTGTTCCTAAATGTCATTCCTGGCGCCTCTGATGTGTCATGGAAATATTGTGCTAATCAGTCGTTTATATTTCCTTCTCTGCATATTCTGCACATTTTGCATTAATCCGATGTCTCCTTCTTGATAGTGAGCAGTGTAGTACAATCTCTGTTAGAAATTCTGTTAAGAAAACTTTCATCTGTTTGCAAGGAAAACCGTTTATTAGAATTAAATACTGCTTCTCGATACGTTAGCGTTATCTGCTAAAAATAAATAACATCAAGGATCCTGTTAGGCCTATCAGCGACGGGCAAGAAATTATCTTCGCGTATTGCTTGTAGTATAAAAATATCATGCTTTTGACTGCCTTATGTGGAATGAAGTTGATTAAGTATATTGGCTTGAATAATTCTGTCTGGTTGGCTATTATGTCGGGAATATTTTATATGCGGCATTTATTAAAATAATTCAGAAAATATATTGTAGAAAAATCTTTTTTCTTCAGCAAAATAACAAACACGCATTTCTGCTTGAAAAGAATGTTAATGTTTAAGAGAAGCGCTTACAGTGAATTACTTCATCATAATGACCACAAAAATTCCAGTAATATTATAATACAGCACAAGTGCTCTTTGTAGATGTACTTACTAAAAAAAAGTAACAGTGTAAGCAGCAACAAATTACGTTGGTCACGTAATTGCTTCTTCTTTTATATTTCATTTCGAATCTTCTTCTCTCTAAGTTTGATGATTCCATCAATTTCAACAGGAATGATCACTATATATTTTTATTACCCAAATAAATAGAGTGTCCTCAGATGCGAAGGACCGCAGTGTCTAAAGAAAAAACTGTTAATGACCCGGCGCCATTTTCGTTTGACTGTGACGTAAGATGTGCCTTTGTAACTGTTTCCATTAGTAGTAGTAGTAGTGCATGTAAGTGTAGGTTCTGAATTTTACAACTCAAGCTTTCTCAATATTAGCCCATAACAAATCTTCTCTTTAGTTGTAGTTGGTAGGTTGATTTCTATGACTTTGTTAATGTGAATTAAAAATAGTCCAATATTGTACTGTAGCATCTGAAAGACTTTTTACTTTTAGTATTAAAAGGAGGAAAAAGAACAGAAAACAATCCCATATTAGCACGTTCTCGTGTTGCCTGAACAAACGAGTTTAAAAGGATATACTATGCATTATTTCGTTTCTCTTCGTGGAACTTGCATGTCTTAATACACGATACTCCTTCCACCCATAACTGCTTAGTGATTTAAATGAGGGCTTTTGATTTATGTTGCTATTAACGATTTATCACCCTTTCCTCATTTAGGACATACTGCACTATCATGTTGTGCATAAGAGGCGTAGCTCAGTTGGTGAGCGTATATATTACAATTTTTAACGCTTTTCTTAACATCTGTACCTTGGTTTGGCGCTATGTGGGATCCGGAGCACATGCCCCGTTCCCCACCCTTAGTTGTGGCCCTATGTGGGATCATGATATAGACATGAAATCCATAATTAGAATTATATTTAAATGATAAATGTAAATAATATTTCCTTACAAGCTCTAATGAAAATGCTTAAAAATACACTATGTGGTGGCAAGTCCGTAGATTTTCATCATGGATATTGTTTAAAACAAGTAGTCAGGTGTATCAAACTTGTATAAAATTTTATTTTTCTTTCAGCAACTCTCTACTTCCAAAACGGATACCATATCTAATGTAGAAGATAAGTTATTTAAATGTGAAATATTAGATTACATCTGCGCTGAGACGGTACACATCAAGGAAGAATTCGGAATTGAGAAGGAGGAAAACCACTTCGAATGTAAAACATGTACATTTAAATGTAATGAAGCAAGTGCGCTGAAAAAGCACACGAGGTGCCATACTATGGAAAAACGATTTCAATGCGAATTTTGCGGATATAAATTTAGTCGAGGCACTCACTTGAGAATGCACATCAAAACTCATACAGGGGAGAAGCCTTTTGAATGCAAATTATGCTCATATAAATGTACTCAAAGCAGTTATTTGAAAAGACATATGAAAACCCATGCTGTAGAAAAATCTTTTCAATGTACCATATGCGCATATAAATGTACCGAAAACAGAGATTTAAAGAAACACATTGTAAGAAGTCATACGAATGAAAAGCCTTTTCAATGTGAAGTTTGCACATATAAGTGTTCAGCAAGGAGTAACTTGAAGACTCACATGAAAATTCATACAGGGGAGAGACGCTTTCAATGTGAATCATGCGGATATAAATTTAGTCGAAGTACTCACTTGAAAATGCATATGAAAAGGCATACCGGGGAGAAGCCTTTTGTGTGTGAATTATGCTCATATAAATGTACTCAAGGCAGCTATATGAAAACACATACAGGGGAAAAAGATTTTACTTGTGGCGTGTGTGGATATAAATGTTCTCGCGGAGATATATTGAAAATCCACATGGCAACACATGCAAACGAGAAGCGATTCCAATGTGAATTATGTGGATATAAATGCACTCGAAGTACTAATTTGAAAAAGCACATGAAAAATCATGAAGGAAAATAACTTTAAATGAAACATGACTACACCCAAGACTACTAAAGAGAGCAGTTTGAAGCACATGAAAAATGATAGAGATCAAGAATTCTTTTTGATATAAAATATGTGAAATTTTAATTATCAATGTAATGGCAAACACTATAGTAGTTTCTAAACATGTAAAGTAGGTTTCATTTTAAGGCAGTAGATGTCTACTGTGCAAGTAATGAGGTAAATTCGAGAATTCACCTGTGGTGAGAATGGATTTTGTTGGACTTTTGATGTTCTCCTTGATCAGCATTTTCAAGATTCATCTGAATATCGAAGAGCTAGAATTCTTAAAACAGTTGTAACATCATCTTTCAGCGTACTCGCGACCAAATCTGTATTAGATCTTACAACACTAGCACCGTCGTCGATGAATTTCTGGTCCTATTTATATAATAGTAATTAAGATTTGAGAAGCGATATATTCTTTTTTAAACTGTTTAGGTTCTTATGTAAACTAGCGATGGATATATATATATATATGTTTAAAGTGTGTCAAAGTAAGTATATGAAATTTGTTATTCATACTTCGTAAGCTACATGATCTAGGGAAATATATTAGAATATAATGGATTATGATTTAGCTTTATATTTTACTTTTATGTTTCAGTAATCGCAGCGGCGTAGCTAGACAAATTGTCTTGAAGGGCCTCGTACTTACTTAGGGGCACCTCTACAATTACCAAAGAGTATCACATACTTTGAGTTTATCCAAAATACACTACGTATCCAAATATGTAGTACAGCGTTTATTCAATCATGGTTTAGAGCTTAGTGCATTTCAAATTGTCCAGCTCAGGTGCTCAAAGAGTAGTTCAAAAGTGATGTTATATTTATGACTAGTGAATGCAGCTTAGAGGAGATTTCTATGTTTGCCCTATTAAACTATTAATACCTCTACAATGAAATTCATAGATTGCGAAATCTGTCTATATGCCATTCCGTTAAATAAATTTCCCCGAAACTAACCAAACTTCTGCATTTCTTTAAAGGAAATTTCCTCTTGGTTTGATGTGAAGATTCACGAGTAGCATGCGTTGGATTATCACGGCATTCGACCAATACGGAGTTAGAGCGACACTTTGTAGATCCAAAATTGTGTAAAACCAATATGGTGTTTGGTCAACACTTATAACATGCATGCAAGCAATCCGATGAAATACGAACCTTTACAATACTGCAAAAAATAGCTAAAAATCATTTTATTAAAACATTTGCGTTTGTTGGCGCCGACGTAAGACCAACACTGCGGTTAACCGACATGATATTGAACGATCACAATGTTGAAGCAACACGGCGTTTGACCAACGTAGCATTGAACCAATGAGGCATTCGACCAACACAACTTTGTATTGCTAATGAATTTTAAATTTATTTATGGCCTTCAGGCATTTAAGCCTCAGGCCGTTTGTTTTCCTAAGGCATGAGAATCGGACGTCCTCTGAATGACACTCAACTCCGTGTTATTCTCGTCGGTCAGGGCCAAGGTCCTGTTAAAAACGAACTCATTTAATATGTTCATTTTATTTATCGATGCACCGACTACGTTTACTGGTATGTTTATATCGTACGTTAACACCAGAGGTGTCATTTAGAGGCAGGGGAGCAATTGCTGAGTTTGAGAATATAAACGTAAGAAACGGCACTTCTTTAAACTGACAAGTTAAACAGACATAAAACACACTGGAAAGAAAATAAATTACTATTATTTTTCTTAATTTCGACTTCTTGTAGGACTTCGGAGCTAAAGTTAGAAATAAAACAACTACTTGTAATGGGCTACGCGTAACGTTCGGGCCCGCAATTCGGGTGGGTCCAGGTAAAAGAGCGCCCGCGTCCGATTTTTTATATTATTTAATACAATTTTAATTTCTAATTTAAGGAGAAATATTGCATGCAAAATGCACAAACTAAAAACTTAATTCATCCGGAGTCCAGTTTTGTAATGTTAGGGGAATCTCCCATTTGTTAGCAAGGGATGTAGTTAACGACATTGCCCTTTCAACATCACTGTGATTTTTAACAATTTAGGCTACTAAGGAAATCAACTTTCTTTCTCGTTCGTCTGGAAGATGCCAAGGCAGAATTATATGCTGCCACTCGTTATGCGAAAGATTCCGTTATATTGATGGAGTTGTCGGATTGACTTAATTTTTGTATATAGACACCTTACGACCTCTAGAGTGTATATCCGGTGCAAGGTGGCGCTACGACCGAAAATTACACAAATACTCAAATTCGACTTTTTTAAAGCATTTTAGATATGATCACGCCCCTAAGTTGTTGTTAATAAGCGAAGTTATGCGGGGCCCCGGGCAAGTCAATTACTTGGGGCCCATTTAATTTGGTATTAAGCCTCAATTTAAATTTATCGTCAGTAGCAGTATACACTAACACTACTTGTGTTTGCTATACACTTTTATAAAGGGGGCCCGGATAGAAGTTTTGCGGGCGGGCCCGTACTCATTTCGTTACGCTACTCGCTACACAGTGTGGGTTATTGAATTTTAACTACTTGTTATAATAATTAACTTCGCGCCAACCTCATACAAAAATTGAAAATGAGATAAAGATTTTAAGAAGTGTTTTTATTTTTACTTGTAGTGCTCTTTTAAATCGGACGTTTATCTGTCTTCTGTAAAGATGTTTTTATCTATAACTTATTTCCGTTTTATATCACTACCGCTCAAGAATAATTCTACATTACGTTTGTATGGGGTACAATTGGATCGCTGAGAAACCCTGTACGGCGTCTATGAAACATTGACTATAGATTTATCATAACAGTGGTTCTGGAAAGGTGTGAACTGGCACACTACTATGCCACAAAATTACTTCCCTCCCCCGTGCGAAGAGGCAAGAACACAAATATTCTTATTAAAACGGTAAAATAAAGGAAAAGTTAAATAGAAATAGAATATCTATTAGGAATGTTATTTATTAAACAAGAGGAACAGTAGATTGTAACAAATTGGAATTGTTAATATTTTTGAACCAGTAGGTCATTTTTATAATTGAATACTGGCTTGTTTATTTTGGAACAAAGCCTGGCATGAGGTATGAAGTCCGGGCTTCCCGGGACGATCACAGTTCGTATTCCAATTTGGGTTCTTTATTTTGTGGCATGGCACTCCCTTAGCATCTATAAGTACCAATTTTGTCTCCTTTTTAGTCGGGCCAATCGTTGTATAACTTTTCGTTTTCCGACGTTTGTAGCTTTTAACTTGATAGTGATTCTTGGTTCAGTGTCTTGCCTTATGAAGTCATAACTCTGGGATCTATACTTGATGTTCCTTTGGTTTGGTTGGGTAGTGTCTATACGTCTCTTACGTTCAATAGCACCAATGTGACTGTATTCTGATGTTTATAATTACTAAGGAATTTTTGTTATTGTATAAGTTTTCACAGTTAGTGATTTGTTTGTTGTTGAATTCTTTGTTAACATATAAAGTAAGTCAGTCGACTTTTAAGGATTGGACATACAGGTTTATGGTAAAATGGATTGCAAACAATCGTTTTATGAACCTCGACGAGGATTGAGTCTATGACCTTGAGTATAGCAGAGGAGCGCGATTGCCACTCGGCTAGCTTTATGTTATTTTGGGTGCATGGTTTTCGCTCGTGTATGAGCATAAATGTGTAGGAGATGAGTGGTTTGGTCTGTTTTTCGTTTATCGTATCTTTCAGAAGAAGTTAGAAGACTTGGGTTTTCATTGTTCTGCTTTAGCACATACTAACTGAAATGTGATTCCAGGATTTTGAAAATGAATGTGTGATGTTTTCCTAAACACTCCTAAGCGGCTTATATAATGTTCTAGAGAATATTGCTTTAATAAATGGGATTCTTGAATTCTGTCGCTACTGCTTATTATTCCCCCGAATAATATATTCGGTTGGATTTTCTTATATTCTTGCTTGGTGCGCGCCTGCTCTTTTAAGAATATTTAACTTTACTTTTTGTTTTTAAATAATGTTTTATTTTTACTTTGCCTCAGTGCCTTGTTAATTTTGTAAGCACTTGTTACGTTTGAGTGTTTCATGAAGCAGCAGCGTAAACTACAGCATTTATTGTTTTGCTCTTTTGTTTGGAGTACTGCCTAATCTCTAGGTTCTTTTAGATCAATTTTAACCCTGTCCGTTTTCATATTTCTTCCTGGATGGTTGGTTGGATGGATGGATGGTGGGATGGATTGGATGTATATAATTTGTTTCATATCTCAGGGCGCCTAGAGCATATATGTTGCGGGAGTCAGAATTATCAAGCAGTCAGAATAAAGCATTTTTTACAAAAATTTGTACGGGGAATTTAAGTTTTAGTTCTTCTTAAGATTTGATAACCTTTCACTCCTGAAAGTGAGTTAATGTAGGGTATTATCCTTAGGTGTTTTGGAAGTTGAATATCGTTTATCTAACAAGTTTTGGTTTTTCCTAAAAAAAAGTGTGGTTGTCTTATGGTGGGCCTGTTGTTGCGGGGTAAAATACCTTTGCAACACTAATAGTCGTACTACTATTGCGTATACTACAAATACTGCTATTACTGCTACTACTACTATTAATACTACCATTATTAGATTTAATTTTAGGAATAATTTTAAGGGCTTTGGACAAGTTTGGCTCAGCCGAGACGGATGATTCGTGGCGTGAAGAAGGTGAGAAGAAACGGGAAAAACCCTTAGAAAAGCACGCACACGGTGTTTGTTCACCACAAAGACCACATGACACTAGCGCAGTTTGAACCGACGAACCAATGCTCCAGAGGTGAGTGCTCTAAACGTAGAGACACCGGGCCTACTTCTACAAATACCTCTATTACAACTATCAGTACTACTACAAATTAAACAACTACTGATACTACTACGACTACTGTTATTACTACTACTTCAACCACTTCCACTGATTGTACAAATTATAGTACAACTAGTTACTATTAGTACTACTACAATATTTTAAAACATTAAATCTCAATATTTTATTTACAACAATCCAAATTTAAATCAATAATCTAAACTATTTATTATTTCTGATTGTTGTCTTGGAGACAACAAACTTTTAAAATGGAGACAATGTATTTCATTGTTATAAGCAATGACATTACAGTTTCCATTAAATAGCAAGCGGCACAGTCACTTCCTCTGACTTAAAATACCCAAATCTCCTGCAAAATTTCCCCATCAGTAATTGAAGCCGGTCCAGTTTACAGCAAGCAGTCGGCAGTCGCAATCGACGTTTAGAAGCCGGGCCAAAGTGGTACAACTGGTTATAAAGTCATACTTTACGTGCTATTTTCTCTTCTAAATATAACTAAAAAATGTTTCTGTTATATTAATTAAAATGGATAGTGCAAGGGATTTCTTAGAGATTTGATTATTAATTATAGTTCTCGTTTTCCTTGCAATTCCCATCCAAGTGGCGAATAATGTCGTTTAAGTGTCTGGTAGTAGTAGGTGGGTCGGTGCTGGAAACATTTCCAACAAGTAGCTGGTGATAATATGTTGCCCTTCCACAAACCGAACACGCTCGTATGTCTATAAACCATTTCCCACCGGGTCGAACTCACGCCGTTTATCTCCACTATAGCTGTTTTGCTCATGTGCTTCAAGCCAAGTTCGTAGAAGCGGGCAGGACGCCATATTGTGGTATTTATTGCGAGCAATTCAAAGGTGTAAAATTGTGAACGCTGCGAGAAAGATGTGTCAGCAATTCGCCGTTGTAATTTTCAACGACGATGCGTCCGTCACTACTCTACCCATGTATTGGGACTAGTAATTTAAAGCCTGAAAAAAAAACGAAAATTTTTGGGAAAAACAGGGAAAATCGCAGTTTTTTTCACGAGGCAAAAAAACGTGGTTTTATTGACGAAATCTTCTTTTTTTTGCTTTTTCATCACGAATATTCATTACTTAACGGATATTTTGTGTTTTTCACCAACTTCAGTTAATAAGTTGCGAATCTTAATAGTAAAGTGATAATAATTTATTTCACAATAGAAAAGTGATAGGAACGTATTTTATTTTCTGGAATACTAAGCCAATGTGAATGGAATGACAGAATACAACAAAAAATGTAGTTTTATACACAAAATATATTCGTTTACCATAATATTCTAAATTGAACAGACATATTTCGAACAAATGTCAATTATATAATGAGCAATAGAGCAATGTAGGGCATATAATCTTCAGACTTATACTCATAGTAATACATTCTAATTTTGAACAGCATGTATATTCACAGTAGCATAAGCTGCTTAACTACTTAGTCGTGTTTGTATAACAACCAGTTCTTTCAAATCTATTTAATGTGACATTCTTATATTTTTTCTTTATACAAAAGAGCTCAAAAAGCATTATATTTAAACATGAAATCATTTTCTCGCACTATAAAGTAATAATTTACAAAATAAGTTATTAGTAGCTTTCACATACTACCTGCTTTACCCTGAAACTGTTCAGAGTTCGAATGGGTTTATCATATTTAAAAGGCAGTATTTACTTTCAACCTACGACCCTGGTCATACACAATTATCAATAATTGTGTATGTGAATTGTCTTGATGTTTGAATTTGTTTAGGCATTTATATTCACAATAAACTGGTTTGGACAGTACATAGATAAACTTGCAAATAATCTACCTCAAAGACCGTATTGAACCAAATGACTATTTTACCATTCTAGTACGCTACTTTCTATTCTCTGGCAAAGTATGGTGTTCTGTTCTGGAGATCATCAATAAACGTTTATATTTTTTCGGTTCAAAAGAGAACTGTTAAAATATTTACTAACAGCCTTTAACGTGGTTTTTATATACTTTTCCCAAGAGGACTGCATAACATTTTCCATATATATATTCAACAGATTTTATAAATATCAAGAGAAATAAAATGTTTAAAGAATAATGATGATGCACATAGGTATGTTACTGAATAGAAACAATGAAAAAAGCTATGTAACTAGACACACAACGTACTTGTATACTAAATGGATAATGCATAGAAGCATTAAATCTTATAAGTTGCCTAAACATACGGGAAATATTAGGTTACATCGAACTTTTCTTATAGTATTTGTCTTACGAGTAGTTTATAATTAAGTATTGACAAGTTTCGTATTTTCTAACCCATACTAATTTAAAAAAGGTCTTAAAATATGGTAATAGATTGAAATGTAAGTTTGAGATAAAATAACTGTTGACTATTATTAAAAAAAAACTTTAGATATATCTTTTTTGGTTTGCTGCGTGAACATCTATATTATCGTTACTTGTCTCCTTGTTTTTCTAGATTAGCGTCCCTGGCTTATTTCTGATAGCAGACACAAACTATATTAACTGCCTAATGTCAGTTTGCAAAATTGTTGATTTTACAATGACGCTAAAACAGATCTTTTGAGTGAAGACATTTAGCTTCTTATATGTTAGCTATACAAACCGATTAAGAGAAGGTGAGCTGATCTCTGTAACTCAATTCCAATTTGAGCTAACGTATTGTATAACATCAAACGAATAATACGTATTTCATGAACTGACAGTGACAGTAGTAATCTTAATTGATAACTCTTATTAAAAAATGTACAACAATAAGCCCAAATCAGGCTAGGTGTTAAAGTCGTCGATACAAGGCAAAACCGCCAATGCTATATTTACTTAAATTTACAGGCGTTTTTCAAAGCGAATTAAGGTTCTGGAAATTTGCAGCTCTCAATGACGGTTACTATCTTAAATCTACTATTTGTGTTATTGTTCATAAAGGACACCTGTCTTGCTTTAAATTTGTTCCCTGTTTGTGCATTGACAAAATTGCAAAATAATACATTTACGCCTTTCTGCATTGAACGCCCACCATATAAATATTATTTTATCGCATGCAAAAAGAATAGCTAGAGATTAAATTTAAGCAAACTGATATCTTTCCTCATAACGAAATTTTAGTAAGAACTTTACTCGGATTTTATAATGAAGGTCTATTATTTTAGTGCAGGAACTGGCAGCAAACAGATATATATATATATATATATATATATATATATATATATATATATAT
>JAGDQP010004534.1:33377-84422 GCA_022664845.1 Lepisma saccharinum | reverse complement strand
GTAAGGATCTTTTCTACTGGACAATTTTAATTACGTCTTTCAGTAAATTTCAACTAATGGCCCAACTAAAGTAAAATTGCGTTAGGTTCCCTGTTTTGCTGTTTCAAATGCGATCTCTTTTTTTTCATTCTTTCGTACATACTACAATACACCATAACTATCTTTCCAGAAGGCAGGACATGCGATAATAATTTCTCTCAAAGAAAAATAATATCCAACCCTTGCTCGTTCACGCACACACTCTCAGAATCACACATCACCCCTTCTACGTCAGTTGGGTGGCCTATCTTCTAGGCTTGGAGAAAAATCGTTTATAATAAAGTCATGTGAACATTATTTTGGCCATGATAGTACATGTAGCATAAGAAGTAGCATCTGAAGGTTTATCTCTTGTTATCATTCACAGACTTGGACTCATAAAATATTTTCCCTTTAATTATATAGAAGAATATTACGAAAAGTCCACAACCCCAGATATGCTAGTGTGGGAAATATTTCGTAATTTCCAATAGATTTTTAATCACTTCATTGATTCCTTGATGTTAAAAATTTTCATTCATAGTTTTGTTATATTAAATCTTTAAATATATCTATAATATGCTTTACTATATCGAGTATAACATTTGCCAGCACTGCTAGTTGACTCTGTTCATAGACTTAAAATAATTAACTGGGCGTTCATTCACACTAGAAAGAAAGTTAATGCAGTGTGTAATTTTATCTTGCACGTAATTAAAAAATAACTGTTGTCTCATATCGACGGTTGAAAGTGAAAAGGACATAAGCGCAAATTTTGTTAACCATTAATTATCTCAATATTCTGTTAGACGTAGTCTGTTCTACCGTGTATATTTGTTTTCTATAGGAAGTAAATGCAAGATACCTTTTGCCTAAAGTATTATTTAACTAAGAATTTTAAAACGTTTCGTCGATAATATATTAAGAAATCCTAATTATCGAAATGTATATTACAGAAATATTTTTTATTTAGTTCTTTGAAAAATACGTAAGTAAATTCCTGAATTTCTGTGTAGGAGAATTTACGGTTGCGCAATCTGTTGTCGGGGAAAAAATAATGTTTCTATATCCTGCCAAATGTAAGCCTATAACACTTCTATTTCTTGATGTCTTTCCAGAATGAAGAATCTGTCTTGTGGTAATCTTCCAATTATCTCCTGTCATTTGCATTTTCTAAAGCAGAGATTGATATACATAATACACCACTATCGCTTCAATTTCTTGCTTACATGATCGAATCATACCTAGCTGCTTACTGAACTCAGTACAAGCGCATTTTAAGCAAAAAAGGCGCATTTTTTAGCGTTTCCAGAGGAATATTGTTATAAGTTCACTTTTTGAAGATTGCAAATATACTACAGTAATTATTTTTAAAAGAGTATTTAAGGTTATTTACTAGTATTTTGGCAGATTGAAGTAACGCATTAAAGGTATCATTAGTTCCAAAACGAGGTGGCGTTTCCACTGCCGTAGTGTTTCATTTCCTTGATCATAAAATCAAACTCTGTAAATAGTACAAAGTTTTGTCATCTCTAACTCTTTTCAATACATGTGTCATGTGATGGGACTATTTATGTTTACAATGAATGACAATATTAAAATTATATCTGGTGTAGTAAAAAGTAATCCATTATTTTGCCAATAGATGGCTTCAGTGATCTGTATCTCGCGTTGTATAAGTCCGATCGGGTTCAACGAGATGGCGTTCAAACGATGAGATTGCGTACTACAAACACTGTTCAGATAGTTGTGATGAGTTGACTCAGTGTTGTGTGAGCGCGCGTCAAAATGGACACTAGCAAAGAGAAAATACGCTATATTTTACAGTTTTTCTTCGATAAAGGCGAAAACGCAAGCCAGGCGGCTGCAAATGTGAATAGTGTATATGGTCCTGATACTGTAACGGACAATCACGCGCAATTTTGGTTTCGTCGATTCCGTTCCGGTAATGCACTGGAAGGCCAAGTGTCGAAAATGTCGATAAAATCATGGACATTGTCGCGTCCGACCATCATGTAAGCACTGTTTCGATTGCCCAAGAGCTAAACATTGCACAAAAACCCGTGTGGAACCATTTGTATAAGGCTGGATACAAAAATAAGCTTGATGTATGGGTGCCACACGAGTTAACGCAAAAAAACCTCATGGACCGAATTTCCATCTGCGAATCGCTGCTGAATCGCAACAAAAGCGACCCATTTCTGAAGCGGTTGGTGACTGGTGATGAAAAGTGGATCACTTACGACAACGTCACGCGAAAACGGTCGTGGTCGAAGCGCGGTGCGCCGGCGCAAACGGTGCCCAAGCCAGGATTGACGGCCAGGAAGGTTTTGCTGTGTGTTTGGTGAGATTGGCAGGGAATTATCTACTAGGAGCTGCTCCCCTACGGCCAAACCCTTAACTCGGAACTATACTGTCAACAATTGGACCGTCTGAAGGCAGCAATCGCCCAGAAGCGCCCAGCTTTGGCCAATAGGAGAGGCATTGTGTTCCATCAGGACAACGCCAGGCCACACACATCGATAGTGACTCGCCAGAAGCTCCGGGAGCTTAGTTGGGAGGTTCTTATGCATCCACCTTATAGTCCGGACCTGGCACCGAGTGATTACCATCTGTTCCTGTCCATGGCGAACACGTTTGCTGGTGGAAAATTCGCTTCAAGAGAGGCTTGTGAAAATCGATTGTCTCAATTTTTTGCCAATAGGGACAATGGCTTCTATGAGAGAGGCATCATGATATTACCTTCCATATGGCAACACGTTATCGAAACAAAACGGCGCATATGTGACCTAAATCGGATCATTCTAACTATGGTAAGCCAAGTCTTCAATGTCATGCAAAAATAATGGATTACTTTTTACTACACCAGATATTATAAGAAAGCGATCTATGCTCTGCTGTTAGCCTTTGCTTAGGAGATGGAATCCTGGTATCATACAGAAGTTTATAACTACGCTACCTATATCTATATGAAAGAACTGGAATAATGAGTCTGATCGTTAACATCACAGGCAAATTTAACTTACATGTTAGTTTCTTTCTTATAGAAATCTCCAAGGTTAGAAATACTTAAAACCTGAAAATTTTATCTTCCATCGTCCACGTTTGGTTGGAAAGGATATTCGACAAAGTAGTGCAAAACAGAACATGGAAAGCTCCAAGTGTCAAGAATGTTTTTAAACAATGTGAAACATATACAATTATATCTATTGAAAATATTTCGCTCTAATTTAAAACGATTTTGAGTGTTTAATTTTTTGTCAGTTTATGGAAGATTTTAAGATGTACTCTGTTGTTTTCTGTGACCATACGTATTAGTTGCATTAAAGAATGTAGAACTTCTTTTATCACATTTCTTGTATCACATAGGTATCATTAAACCTAATAAACATAATTAATTAAAACGAAAGTAACCATTTAGATAATTAACACCTGAAACAACTCCCATTCTGATAATCTTTACGGTTTCGAATTTTTGGTATTTCGTTGTCATTTATTTTACATAGGCCCTATTTCTACGATCGTTTCGTTATATAAATATATATACCAGCCACGTTTTTCCTTTCCTAAACCTTTAGCGTTACTGTTTACATAATCTTGATTTGACATATCGCATTTCAGTCAATTTCTTTCTTTCTGCGTTCTCTGAATTAGTTGTGGACATTCCTTTAATTCCCTTCATTCTTTGTTCGCATAGGTTAGTTGCGAGAAATCACATAACTTTCCTGGTGTCAGTGTTTCTTTCAGGAATTTTCTTTCGGGGGTGCAAAATCAAGTCTTGGGGGGCTCACGAAAATTTTAAATAATGCATATTGACTCCTAAGTGCTAAAATATAAAACAATACTAATGTTACTTAAGAACATGTCATACTTCCTTAGTTAACCTCAAAATAACATGAACAATATTTATAGAATGTACTTTTATATGTGTATTTCAGTATACGTTTGAGTAATATAAGTGCTAACACTAATTCTTTCGGGGCTGGGGTTGAAAATATCCGGGGGCCAAAACCCCCAGAAAGTATGCCTGGAAGAGACAGTGTCTCTGACATCAGTGGTTGATTGTTGTGCTGATTCCTTTATATATTAATCTAGTCCTTTATATATTACTAAAAATAAAAAAAGTGTTTGTTTACATAATTGGAATTCAACTTATTTTTCACTAATTCTGGAACTTCTGCTTTTTCTTCTACTTTCAGGTTGTAAGATTGAGATTTTTTAGAAAAGCATTTTGTGATTGGGCTTAATTGAATATTCTGCTTCAGCCGGCTTTTCTCTATAGCGGTATTTTAGTTCTCTAATATGTAATTTTTCTTAGCATTCTACGGTATTGCCTTCTTCAATATAGGGATCACCGGTGGGTTAACGATTTTCCAAGTTGAATTCAAATAAGTGGTACTTTAATTCAGTATATCGATTTTCTTGAGTTTCTTGTCACATAAATACTAAATTTCTGCATTTGTTTGTTCTTTACGTGTGCACAAATTATTTCTCCGTTCAGGGTGGTCATTTGTTGTGTAGAGTCTCAATCTTCTGGATTATTTGTGTCTGTTAATTTCATATGAATATTCAACCATTTTTAATATAGTTCTATTTTCTTCTTATATATCCTGACGCGCTCACTCTAATGACGGTAAAGCTGTCATTATCTAAACTCTTCTTCACTCTGTTGTTTATAACGTGATGATCTAGACCTCTATGATCTCTACATATGCACATGAATGCTAGGTAATACATATTATGTTGAAATTCTTTAAATAAATATTCTCATATATATTTCTAAGATTTTAGTACTTCGGTGTGGACTGTACATGGCTTCTACTGCTACTGTAATGGGTGAAATACTTTGTACCAAAGTATGATACTACGTTATTATATACAGGGTGTTGCAAAATAACCCTCAAAATAAAATTCACGAGATTCGTGACATGAAAATAATAAAAATGAATGGACAAATACTTATTTTCGGCTCTATAACCTGACGAAAGCATGGGAAAAGTAACTCTATAAGTTAGTGTTTAGAATAGCATTATCACTTGAACTAAAGCGGCATCGTACCTTCAAGGATGTCAAACCTGATTTATGCAAAACTGCACATTCCAAAATTATACAGTGGATGCTCTAGGATCCTAAATGAAGTAGTGAACATTCCAGATGTTCTCTGGAGTAAATATATTCAAATAAATATACTATTTGATCAGTAAACGTAACTAAAGACTATGTTAGGAAGTCCAAAATACTCTACTTCAACTTGGAAATAATATATTATACGTTAATACCGCTATTGTACAGGTACTTCATTTTGTCTTTTCTTTCCCATTTTCACATGTGAAAAGTATTTTCGAAAATAAAGGGCACTTAATGTTTCCCGACCTTATGACGTAAGTTTATAGGATCTTACAGATTTAAAGAAAAAAAACTACAATTTCTTCTAATGAAAATGTTAAACAATTTATTTTCAAATACGTGCGAATGTTTACTTTTACATCTCGCTTTCCCTAACTACAAATGATAGTCTTTCCTTTCTAAAAACTAAATTTAATTAGTGTTAATCAAACGAATTGTATAACATACTAAGTTTTTGGTACGTGTTTGCAAATATAAGAATAATTTATAACTTTGCAGACTGTTCCCAGAATTGAGATAAAATGTGGCCTCAGTGGAAGTCACTAGATAAATATACCTATTCCCATAGCACAAGGAAGAAAGTTTCGTTTGTTTGAAATATATGACTTTCCATCTCTCCTTGAAACACACCAATCTCTGTTGGACTCGGTACTCCCTCTCCTCTTTTTCTTCTCAAAACATCATTTCTAACGAACTCTAGTGCCGTGTTCAACAGACAAAACTTCGACGCAAGTTTCTGGTGCCTCGGCTTCAAAGCTTGCAGTTAACAGAATTACAGGAGTGAATTTATAATCTCTAAACAAGAAAACATATAATCAATATACGTTTACTTGTTGGTAACATACACAATGTACCTGCCTACCAAATAATGACACAAGGTGGAGGCATAATGAGAACATTCAAGTTCTGCGTGCGAATCATATGAAGATACTGCATGCAATACTGGAAGCGGAAAGCTTGAAGATGTCGACCATCTTGCGCATGAAATTAAGTTCTCTTCCCATTTCTCCGCTCCCACCAAGGTAATGCGGTGTAATTTAGTTACTGAGGTTGAAGGGGTAAAAGTTTACTAAAAATAGACCTTTTTAAGTTTCAAGGGAAATTTTCTTCTCTTCTCCTTTAAGTTTTTTATTTTTCATAGCAAACTTCTGCATTATATATTTTTCGTAATAAAGTTACGAAGATGTTCTTAGTGATTAAAATTCAGCATTTTTTTGTCGTTCCTTAATTTAAAGTATAAACGTCATTCCTTTTGCAATGTTATTCAAAAAATATTTTAACTATATAGTTTTATTACGGTATTTACGCTTAATTATGACAGCCCAAGCTTGGATTATTTATGATTAGCAAACTTCTGATTGGATACTTTATGACACTGACAAGCAAAAGTCACGATTCATGTATCGGGAATGCGAACGAGTAATGTGCCAATCCATGTAACATAGTTAACTCATTACTACATGAAAACCTCAGTGACAGAGGGCGCCCTTATCAAACGTTAAAGAAAGGAGAATCAACATGGAAGTCTAGACATGCTAACTTTGATTTGTTCTAGCGTTTCACATGAACGCCCTCTGCCGCTAAGATTTTCGTCTAGTAATTGGTTCACCATGATCCATCGGTTGACAGATGTCTCGTTTGGATCCCCAACTGATGAATCGTGAAGTTTACTTGTAAGTGGCAAAATTTGAAAGACTGCTCAGGGCAGGTGAAAGCTTTCGCGTTTGAAGAAATAACTGCAAAATTCCCTGGTCGCAGATCGAGAAAACGAAGTAACTAAAGCTTAAGAATTTTAAGGCTTTGGTCCTATTCGCTACTCACAGACAACAACACACTGTCCGAAATAGGAACACTTCAATTTTCTACACTCACAGCCATAAAGTCAAGGATTAACGATGCCAAACTTTCTGCTTCAGAAACTTTTCACATATAAATTGCTTTCCGCCCGATTCTATTATTTGTATTTCGATAAGATAGCTGCATTTCATTATTATATTTAAAAACGAAGGCTTCAGCATTCTTGTCACAACTTTATAAGGAAACTGGTGGTTTCTCGAATCCATTCTCGTATTCAGAGTTCTTCGAGATTGACCCACGAGCCAAAATTTCCATAGAACATGTTTTCACTTAACTATATTCGCAAGCGTTTTTAGCATGTCAGTTTGTAAGTACTGTCACGGTATGAACTACATTATAAAGGTCGTTCAATGCAGAAACTTAAGTACAACACTGCCTATACAATCTTTGTCAAAAAAAGTCCCAAGACTAACATTGTAAAAGTTAAATATGCAACTTCCCAATTAATACTTAATTTTCCCTTCCGATATCAATACATTGCTACCCTCCTGCCAACGTTTCTGAAAGTTTCGAAAGCACCTTACAAAGCTCCTTCTGATAAACTATGGTGCTCATCCGTTGCAGAATTCTGTATAGTTGTAGTATTGCCTTCCTTTCGGCTCTGTTTTATGCCTAAGAAGAATGAACAAATTCTTGTCAATAATGCTGATCACGAACATGTTAATTTTTGCCCCCCAAAAGTTCAGAATTAATTGGTTCTACTCTTATCTGAGTGTATGAGTGTATGTTCTTGCATTTAGTTTCTTTCCAAATTCTGCAGTAACGTTTGGTGGCAAGCAAGCCCATTGATACGAAGTTTCTCGGATAACATGCATATAGTGACATAACGTTCTCATACCCTGTTCTTGATAAAATACATTGCCTCTATTATGCTTCCCACCCAGCCCTTGAATCGGGACTGCGTAAGCCATAGTTCTCTTACCACCCATACAATTAAAATTATCTTATTGCACCCTGCCGTTGGATCGTCTTCCACGAACACCCTACCATTAATAAAATTCTTATGCCATTCAAACATACGGGATTTTGATACGTCCTGGTCAACATAGGCTTGCTGTAGGATATTCCATGCTTCAATGTCTGTCTTTGCTAACTCTTCACAGAACTCATTGTTAAATTGCTGTTCAACCCTTCCATATTCATTCTCACCAACACAAATTTTCACTACTGAGACTAACTTGTGCTGCTATGTTGTAGAACCCATGACTTAATAAAATATACCGGACCAACTGTAAATTAAGTTTTTCGTTGTATAATCCTTTAGGAAATTACTCTGAAATACCACAGGGTGATATGACATTTCTGATTTTTGTCTCATGTAGTCTTAGTTTGAAGCATAGGTCTAAATCATTTTTCTATGTCATTTTGGAGAATATTCTCTCGCACTGGCAGCTACGAACATTATATTACATTAATGTGTTTTATCCACTCAAAAATGCACATATAAAGTAACTCAATCGGTACCTTTCAGCTACATTATCCAGTCAGAGAGCGATTTCAATTTTCTAGCACCGCTGCAATCAATAATTGCAACTCAACAAGCCGTTCTGTTGCAGGTATTTTGGATTTTGATTGAATGAAATTGAGAACACCTCCAGTTGGATTTGGAGTAAAGAACTACATTTTACTGTTTCTTGCCTGAACCTAGCACTAATACAACTCATCAAGTAGAGGATACAAGATTAGAAATTTTATTTCTAGCTCCTTAATACGAAGACTATACATACGAATTGCAAATGGGTATAATATGCAGCAATGTTCATACATAATAGAAAACAAGGAGGGAATAATCAAGAAACCGGGATTCTTTTCTGAAAATTCGACAAACGGTTCTAAATCCAAAATACCGAAAAGTCTGCTTTTACGAAAAACAGATTTTGGTACTTGGTGTCAACTACTCACTTACTCTTTCCCAAAATACAAAAGGGGAGAGTAAAATAATTAACATTTTCTAAACATTCAGTTTGAAAATCCTACGAATTAAATGAGGAGATTTGCACCCAACTACACATTTCCACAAGCCTATGCTTATGATTGATTCAATAATGACTCAACTTACACTTCGCACTCTGTGTGTTATCTCATAATAGAGGATAAAACATGCATTCAAAAAATCCATAGCATATACTGTGTTCCATTATCTAGAACCTAAACTTCTAACATAATTAAGTTTACCGATAATCAGACATGAGACTTAGAAATAGATCTTCCTTCTCAATCTTGAGGTAATGCACTAAATGACTTTTCCATTAAATGTCCTTAAGTTGGTGTATGTCTTCCTTGATAAATTGTATGCTCAAATGAAGACTAGCTTGTAAAGTTTCAACATTTGTCTTATTTGTCATAAGTCCCTGACTCAAGAACTGTATTTGATGGTGTAAATTGTCAACCGTAGAACCTAATGAAGGTGTACAGCCGTTATTACTTCCATTAATGTTGGTAGGCTCAGAGCCTATGTCTAATTCCAAATTAGCATTAGAAGACAAAATTCCACTAGTGGATATGCCACTTCTACCCAGTACTGTATTATGAAGGGTAAGGCAAGGTATGATATCACAAATGAAAAAAGCCAGATTCTTTACCACTTTATACCAATAGAACAAGGTATTACTACTTTATTTGTGATGGGTAAACGACCACCAGTTATCGATCGTAAGAAAGCATTTGTAGTTAACTTTATGGCTTTTAATCCTAATGCATTTCCCGTATTATTATTCATGATATTATAGGTCGCTCCCGAGTCTAATAGTTCCTCTCCTTGCAAACTCAATGCAATCACTAATTTACCGTTTCCCTTATTTTTACCGAAATCCATAATATTGCCTACCCAAACGTCATTAATGGAAGTCCCAACTTCCATATTATCATTTGTACATAAATCGTGGTTGGAATTCTATTCATTTTCCATCACATCTACTTTATTTGATGATTGACTTCTTTTCCTTACAAAACATTGATTTCGGAAATGTTTTTTCTTTATGAAAATACGCAAACCTTACCGTTATAATGACTGATTGGGTCATTATAACCACTTGATCTACAGTGAATTACATTATGTTTTGTGTGATTATATATTGGATTTTACTGACCCCTTTTGGATGTAGATGCAATATCCTGATTTTTAACTACATTTACGTTACTAACTCTTAAAGCTGATGACAACATTCAGCTCTGAGACTCTACAGTCTCGAACTGCAATGCTAAACGTCTCTTTCGAATGAAGAAGAAGCTTGAAGAAGAAGCTTGCTCAACTATTTGTCTACGGCCCCTAATACTAATTGATCTTTCAGTGCTTTATTTTCAAAGCTGCCAAACTCACATTTAGCAGCTTGTTTACGTATTTGTTCTAAGTAATCTTCAGTGGGTTGTCCTGTTTGTTGTAGCATGCGATGGAACTTATATCTCTCAGTCGTACTATTATTTGGTTTTGTACATATTGTCAAAAGTCACTCCGTTAACTAAGAAAATGATCTTTTAACTTCGTATGCATTTCTGGGAATAGCGATGTGAGCAAAATTTGTTTTTTCTTCTCAGGCTTCCAATTCTGAATGTCGTTAAATAAAGTGAAAAGTTCAAGATAATTTTTGATTGTCTCACGATTTTCGTTAAAGCTGTAGAAAACCATATTTGATTCCGCGATCATCATAATTACATACTATATGTTATGAATTCGAAATCCTTATAACCTCGTTCACCAAATTAATATATTACTTGTACATGGTTATTTATGATCCAATTCTTGAAATAACGTAACCAACACTGACAAAATCTAGAACATTACTTTCTTTGAATATGGGGGTGTATCTAAAGCATATCCTAACGATAATTTGAATGACTGAGTAAGTATAGTTTAGTATATTTCATCAGATTAATGCTACTTGGTAGTTTACCTAATAAAGTAAACATCATTTACGAATCAAAAGAAAATACCATCTTTTGATTGCATATTTATGGTTAACACTGAACATGAATTACTTTGTCGCTGTATTCCTGGTTCATTTCAAATCTAATCACTATGTTTCCATATTGACACAACTATCCAAATCATTCAGCTTTCATTTATCGATATCTGTAGCTACTTCAGAAACAAAATACTTATTTATCATATTTCAGAAATCACAATTTCATATTAGGTGCCAAACCATAGTATACGAAACATGCCTTCCAATAACATATACTACTTCGAACAATATCAAACAACGTTCAATACAATATTTGGCTTTTGGTAAAAAAATAGTGTTCTAATTGCTCGAATACTTATGTTCTTGAAATTTTAATCAAATATTGCATTGTTCTGATTCTATCAAGTAGCAGCAAAAACACAGATATTCATACCAAATAGTTTTTCTTGAAAGTTTATGTGGCAACTGTCACATTTCAGAGTTTAAGGTAGAGGTATCCGAGTTAGAAAATTGACGGAAATACCCTTTATGAATTCAATTTTCATTTAGAGTTGTTTAGATTTTAGATTTAATTTATTTGAGTTGTATTGAAGGTCATATGACCCATAATACATCTTGTACATATGTAACAATTGCTCTTCGTACAGCAGAAAAATACTTACTAAGTCTATGTTATTCAATATTTATCTAACATTTTATGGGAGACTAGAGGATATGTTGGGTAAGAAAATATGAAAATAATTCTAGAGGAATGATCAAATAGTGTAACAGATACAGTGAACCAGTTATTTAAATGATCTATACTTAAGTAACATTATGAGGTTATTAATTTTAACCTGTTACTACATGTAAGCGTGAGATATAATTAATTTCTATTTAATTTATTTAAATTTCTTACCATTCTGGTTATAACACTTTCTGTTTCATTCTTTGTCCCAAGTAAATTATGGGTTCCAATAGAACGAGATGGTATCCACGTTTTGTTTTTAAATTATGCGACAGGTACTTGCATTGGATTTCATCTGTGATTGTGTCTTCTATAAATTGCTGAACAATTGTTTCCCTTCTTTTATCTCAAGGCTTTAAATTAAAGTATGAGCAGCAATACAGATAACCAAACGAATAATTAGATAATCTGAATCTGATTTAATAAAGTATCTATATATTGCTTCACTTTTAATGCCCGTTGTTATTGTAGAATTTAATCATATACTGACTGCATGTTCGATCCTTGACTTTACCAATACCTTGCATAACAAATTAAAAGTCGTCAGTCTTGGAGTTTCACTGCATTGATTAACATAATATTATCACGTTCATTGAAATTTAATTTAGAATGAGAATTGACGCCTAAATACTTGGTACTAAAATAATGCTTTAGTAATTGTCTTACCACTATCTTACCAAAATATTGGCTACTAAAGTAATTAGTTATGCTAGTGTAACATATATGAATGTTTTTTATGAATTTATTTTCATTTTGGTTAGTTCACATCTTTACACCACACCGTTGATATTCTTTTGAAGTTTAATGTTATCCTGATTATTTCTTATTTCGTTAAGTAATTTCAGATCATTGGCATATAGCAAAGGAGTAGAGAAAGTGATAGAATCGGACAAATCATTAATAAATTTAATAATCAACAAGGGTCCCAAAGAAGAACCTTGTGATATACATTTTGAAATGAAAGCAACAGAAGATAATATATTATTTACTTCAATTTGAAATGATCTGTTGTGCAATTAACTTTCAAATCGATTGATATACTGCACAATCAACTCTTATTTAATAGCACTGAATGATTAATATAATGTAATGATTTTGAAACATCAACACACACACACACACGCACACACATACACACACACACACACACACACATATATATATATATTACATCGCATTGCACTTGTCGTCGGATATACTTTTGAATTATGTTTGTAGCAATTGATCTATTTTTTAAAGAAATTGTGTTGGTTGTTACGTGACTTCAAATTGAATTCTAAATGATCAGCGATACGTGTTTCAAATGTTCTAGCGACGCTGCTCAAAATTGAGATAGTTCTGTAATTGACAATCGAGAATATATTTCTACCCGTATGTATAGGAATAATAAATGCCTTTTTAAAGATGCTTGGGTAATGATCTTGCTTCAACGTTGTATTAGATAATGAATATTCATTAACAACAAAGTTGGGAACGTTATCCGGACTACTAGCTTTTAGCTGCATAATAATTATATTAATAACACTTTATTAAAGCGCTATGAACAACATGCAATAATAATAATCTAAATTTACGTGCTATGAGCAGTAAAGAAGCCAATATAGAACGAGTCAATATTTTTAATGTAGAATGTTGTATCATAGAAATTAATTAGAAACATTTGATGCTTTTCCGACATCTACAGTAGTTATACACTATAAAACTCTTACACATCGAGATTATCAATGATGTTACCGCATTACTATTAAATCGCAGTTACTCAAATGTATACAGAAATGGTTTCACAGTACATAGCAGCATATAATGAACAAATTAAAATGTATTACAAGGGATTAAAAGTATACAGTAAAGTAAAAATTAAATGTAATGTAAAGATATATTTCGTACATATTGACATTTGTAGTGGTGTTTAGTAATCCATATTATTAGTAAACCACATATTGTTGAAAATGTATGTGGTATTAAGCGATAATGCGTCGTATCATATAGTAAAATTGCAGTACAAGAGCACTATAGATGGGGTAACTAACATTGACATTAACTTACAGTTGTCTATAAAGGATTAGCCATTCAATTAGTTTTTTATAATTATCTGTCATTTTGGTTAAATTACTTTTAAATTTGTTTTGATTAGACAACGATGTCGCATATTATACTTTGGTACTTGTATTATTAAATTTTCCAACAAGACATTACTTTGAATTCGATATGAATGTAAATTTTCGATAGACTGCTTATTCACACGTTCAAACAATGGTTCAAGTGGGAAATGTTTACACCAATATTCGTACTCGTGCGGGTAGTATGATCATTTTAATCTAGAACACAAAAAATTGAGAAAACCTTTTTGTATTTTTTTCATTTTTATGTCTATCCGTTTTGGTTGTGGGATACCATATTGTCATTGCATATTCAATCTTATGACTCACTAATACCTTACAATATGTATTTCCGCTCTCGGGTGATTCCACTCCATTGATTTAAAATCAAATCCATTATTTTTTGCACTGCAATATGGTAGTATTTTAGTGTTCTTTGAACTTTAAGTCATGCTCAAATATAATGCATATATGTTTAGCAGATTGCATTTTAAGTGTGTAAGTTCCCATAGCACTGTATTTACTCACTGTGTAGTTGGTTGTATTTGTGTAACGAACAAAATTAGTTCTTTTAATGAGAATCTCTATCTTGTTATTTATATGCCACTCCTCAATTGCATCGATATCTTTTTGTATTTTGGAAATATCTTTTTCATTGTTGACTAATTCTAGTAGTTTTAGGTCGTCGTCAAGATAAATAATGGTGTAGAATATGACACTTTTATATATACGTATACCGTTCACAAATACATTGAACAATAAAGGCCCTAGTGGGGACCCTTAGGGTATACCGTTACCAATCATTGATGATGTTGATATATTTTCATTGATATTTATATGAAAAGTTATATTTTGTAACTAATTGCTAAACCCTTTTACATATAAAAAGGACAGACAAACCGATCATACTCAATTTATTAAATAAAATTGAGTGATTCACAGAATCAAATGCTTTAGAAATATAAAAATATTTCAAATCGTCCAGGTCCCTTTTTGCTGTGCACCTTTCTATGAAATTAGTAGCTTGACACAAACTGGTTATGGTAGATTTGCCAGGTATAAAACTATGTTGATTGTTATGAAAGATTAATTTCAAGCTAAATTGCAGAAGTTCCGCAATAATAGTTTCAAAAATACAAGCGAAACCAGTTAGTATTGATTGATATTGGCCTAAAATTATCTAGTTCTGTCTTACTATCTCATTTATGTATTGATATAATTAACTCTTTCTTCCAGATCTCTGGATAACATCCTTCGTAATAATTATTTATTAACATTTTTAGTGAGTAGTGGAGCCAGATAAGCACTACAGGCCTTAATGGCATAATTGGTTATATTGTCAACACCTGCTTGATCTTGCTTTCAGTTTTTGAGTGGCTTTCATTACAACGTTAGTCCTTTAATTGTAGGTATACCTATGGTAATTTCTTTATAGTTCTATTGTCTTGCTCCCATAATTGACGTTATTATTAAAATTACATGAAAAGTAAACTTTAATGCGTCTGTGATATCATTAGATTCGTTATTGACAGTTCATATGTTTACACCCTTGTACCGCTTGGATTAATTAATATGTGACTCATCCTCATATAAGCTGTTTTCTAGCGCTACGAAATAGTTTCTGCGTGCATTTCTGTAGCCCATTTTACTTCATGCCTTAATTGAGCGTATTTATTGTGCCAATACCATAGAGTGTACTACTAATTGCTTTACATCTATAGGTTTGGAACACAGACCACAGGCATCCTTTTGCCAGTGCCATCTTGAATATTATTATTATTATTATTAATAGTAATAGCAATTTATTATAGCACCATGAACAACTTGAAGAAAAAATAGAGCACTTTGTCAAATATATTACATGTTCAGCACAGGTTAGGTAATCCTTCATAAACATAAATAATGGAATGGAATTTATTTTCGTGTTATGAACACCATTTAGGCCAATACAACACGTGTCTAGAATATGACACAGTTACATAAGTGTCTTCATTAACCTTGTTAAAATCTTTACAGTAAAATATACAGCATACGTAGTCATAGAATATAGGAATAATTAAACATTACTTCCAATACACTTATAAAATCTGTTCTGAGTGATTAGCTACAATCAGTATGACATCAGTATAAGATCCTTAGCTTCTGGTAATAAAGAACATAAAAGAAGTAAAAGGCCATAAGAATTGTATCAGCCAGTGTTGCAAAATAGAATAAAAAATATACCATAGTATGCTTAAACATCATATTTCACATGGATATTGCTTAAAGTCAAAAAATATTTTCAATAAAAGGAGGGTAAACATTACATACTAAATTTATAACCGTGTATCGTTAAAACCAAAAATTGGATAAACCTAAGAACTAGATTAAATATAAACTGCTTAACAAGTACAGTGGTAATTTAAGAAGGAAATATGGAAAGTCACATAGCTAAAATGTATAAAATGTTATTTACACATTTACACAAAAACATATAATGCAGCTATAGCTTTCTCATTCTTTCATATCTTGGTTATAAACATTAATAATTCTAGTTAAAATAGTTTTCTTTTCATCACTGTTAACCAAGAATTCGTATTTTCTGAGATTATGGGTAGGTACCTGAAATGCATTTTTTTTTCAATAAATATCTGCTATGAATTTTATTTGATAATATTTCATCAATACATTGTGTATCAATATTTTTTTTCGTGTGTACAAGGGTTCAAGTCTGAGAAAATTGCACTAGTATTCGTAGCTATGTTCGTAGTATGGTAGGCCAAACTTAAGGCATAACACTCTAATAAAACCTTTGAAAAGCTTATATTTTTAAGCTGCTAGTTAATGTTTCTTGGTACCAAATTATGATTCCATATTCTAATTTAGCTCTCACTAAAACTTTATATAACATTATGTATGTGTGCATTGTAGTTAACTCTCCCCATTGGTTAAACATGTACCCTATCCTCTTTTTGGATTCTTGAGTTAAGGTGTTAATATGGCCATTAAAATTACCATTGGCGTCAAAGTATACACCTAGGTCTTTGATTGCACTTTGCATACATATTACATTATCCAATATTTTATAGGTACTTGGAAGATAATTGGTTTTTTGGGTATAGCTTATAACCTTTATTTTATTCAGGTTTACTTTCATTTTTTCTTGTCACACCATATTGCTACCTTGTTAATGTTTTCTTGTATTCTAGCAACGTCAGAATTACCTTTGATATAACCAAGCAACTTTAAATCGTCAGCGTAAAGTAAAGGTGTAGCATAATTTACCCTTGTACATAAATCATTAATAAATATATTAAATAAGTTTGGACCAAGGGGAGAACCTTGCGGAATCCCATTTCCTATTTTGGCAAATTTTGACAGGCTTCTATTGACTTTAATCTGAAAAGCTTTGTCTTTCAAATAAGATTCAAACCATTTTATATATAAAGGGGATAATCCCATACTTCTTAACTTATTAAGCAGAACGGAATGGTTTACAGAATCAAATGCCTTTGTAAAATCGAAGTAAATAACATCACTTTGTGAGTTACTATTAATACATCCTTCTATCTGAATAGTTGCCTGACATAAATTAGTAACTATGGATTTACATGGTATAAACCCATGCTGAGTTTCATGTAACAGTTCTTTCAGGTTAAAATTTAAGTGTTCAACAATTATGGCTTCGAAAATTCTTGCGCATCCATTCAGGATCGCTATAGGCATATAATTCGAGAGCATAGATCTGTCACCTGACTTATAAATAGGAACTATAATTGCTTGTTTCCAAATTTCCGAATAATGACCTTATTGCAAGGATTTATTAAATATTTGTACTAATATTGATGTTAAATATTGACCACAGGCTTTTATGATATAGTTTTGAATGTTATCAACTCCAATACCAGATTTTGGCTTAAGTTTTTTAATGTATTTGGGCACATTTTTAGTCGTAATAACAGGAATGTTAATGTTTATAAGATTACCACTGTTGTCTATTTCATTTTCTTGGTGTAGGCTATTTAATGTGAATTTTTTGAGGAAATACTCTTTGAATGCTTCAGCTATTTCAAACCTGTCGGTAATAATATGATCGTTGACCTTCAAGTATGTTATACTCTTGTCTCTTTTTGAAATTATACTGTGACCAGAAAAATGTAGCATCACCCTTTAAACTATTCTCTAAAGCTACGAAATATGTTTGGCTTGCTGATTTATACATTTGTTTAACTTGTCTTCTCAAAGAGGCATATGTATTGTAACAATCAAGTCACCCTGTTTGTTTGTATCTAACATATCTCGACTTTCTATTAGTAAGCTTTTTAATTGTTTTGTCATCCAGTGGTCTTTGTACTTACGGTTGATACTATTGGCTGATATTTTAGGTACATTCTTATCTAAACTGTTATATATTTGAGAGTACAGGTTGTCGGTTAGCCCTTGTATATTCCTTGCTGTAACAAGCTTCAAATAATTTTTTTATCGATTTGAGGTCTTGGATAATTTCGTCAAATTTGACCCTTTCAAAGCAATATTCACATTCCATGCAGTGCTTATCCCAGCTTAAGTCATGAGTGTTTCCCATATTTTCATCTACTACATAAATAAATGCATGATGATACCTGTCCATTTTTATTAATTGTTGAACCTTTGTATATAACTTACCACCTTGAACAGTTGTTAAAAGAACATCTAAAACTCTACCATTATCTTGCGTTAAGTAAGGTTCGTTTAATTGATTGAGATTAAAAGCGAATGCCAATTCCAAAAGAATTTCTGCTTTTTTCTTTACATAATGGTTTTCAGTGCTAATATTACCTGAGATCCAATCAATACCAGGTACATTTAGATCCCCTAGAAATATATTTGACTTAGTATTTAAAAAATTGAGAAGAAACCAATTACAATAGTTACGAAATGTATCAACCTTAGTATCAGGTGGCATATAATGCAGTGCCAGCAAGGTATTTTGAATACCGTTATCCCGTAGGCACCCAACAATAATATCTATGTTATTGAAGGGACCTTAATTTCTTGAAATTAATATTTTGTATGTATAAATAAACAACTACCACCTCTTCTGGTTTTGTTTACAATTTGCGTTATTCTATCATTTCTAAATACATTGCACTTATTAGATAATTGATAACTGGTATTCTCTATCACATTTAAGCCATGATTCAGTTATTGCTATTATATCATAGTTATTGCAATTTACTATCAATAATAATAATAATAAAGGAAATATATTTTAGTATACTAGAAGGTAATCGAAGATCTTATATTTTTCCAAATAAGTTCCTTTCCATTTATGCTCTTTTAAATGATATAGAATATGGCTAAACGACTGCAAAGTTCGAAGTTTTGAGAACATTTTAAGATGTAAGTTAAAAATTTGTATGTTTGATGTACAAATTTGATGCCGATCACATTAGAGTAATAGTTTTTTTATTTCGAATATATTATAGATTAATATGCTAAATGAATTGGTGTATTATAACATATTTAGGAGAAGGAAAGTGCTACAACTTTATACATACATTAAATATTGTATTAAATTCTTACTATTGGTGAAGCAAGACGTACATTTTTGTGCAAATGAATTTTATATCGTGCACAGTATTGTAATATTATTTTCCTTCGTATAATATATTTCAAGAAATCTATGATATATTTGAACCACTTATTTTGTTCAAATATTACAATCATTTGTAATTGTAATATTTGAATACATTATTATTATTATACGATGCAATTGCAATATGTGAATCTGGTTTAGAAAAGACAGAGAATATTTTGCTCAGCTTTCAAAAAATTATAATATTATCAGATTGCATAGGAAAATTTAAGAGAACAGAAAAATGAAGAATGGAGGATGCTGTTTGCTGGTAAAAAAGATTTTCAGCTTCAAGAAATCAGCATCCCCTTTAAGAATATAGAAGTAATCTTAGGTTGTTTATCGGGACCTGGCATTCAGACTACATTACCTGCGTTACACTTTTTTCCTCCCGATTTAAGTACAACTGTTTTAGGACTACTTCACCTGGCTTTTGTCGAAATTTGTAAATAAGAAAGTAATGGTTGTATTTTTAAGAGGATCTAAAGGTGCCTGGAATTGACTGGTCCACCGGAAGTATTTCCACCAATAATTTTTACATAAGGAAAAACGCTGAAGAATTAATAGACATATCCTTAGTATTAAATTTAACACAGCTGAACGACCCATATGCGTAGAATAATCGAGATAAGGTACTGCATGTATTGCTCACTAATGTACAATTAAGAGAAATATATACATGGGTACAACCTTAAATAAAATATGAAAACTGTCATCCCCCTTTTATTTTGTCTTAAGATCATCTGGATCCCACAATGGTAAACTAAATGTAAGTAAAATTACCTCTAATCCAGAATATTGTTTTTACCAAGCTGATTTTGATAATATTGTACAGGATTCTATATCATTTAGCGAAAATTTCAGATTTGACAATTGTGCAGTAGTACAAGGGTGTATTGACAATCTCTACCTACATATAAATAACAGTTTTGAAAAAAAATATTCCAAAAAGAGTAAAATGATTTGACTCTAGACATGAACACCGTGACCCTTGGATGGCTAAACATCTAAAACAAAAATCCAGGTGTTTTACAAAATATAAGAAGACAGGGGAACAGATTTGGTATACTAATCACAAATTGCTAAAACCACACTTTAAGAAAGAGTACAAAGAAGCCAGAAATATTTACTTCAAGGAATTGGAAAATAGCCTAAGAGTGAATCCAAGGTTCTTTTGGGCCTAATACAATAAGGGTAAACGAGACAAGGGTATTAAGTCTATAATTATAGATGATGAAATCACTACGGAATTCATCGTAATAGCTGAAGCATTTAAAAATTAATTTAAAAAAAAAACTTTGCTCTTAATAATAACAGCTACGATATTGGTCACGCTCAAGTACCGCACTGTAACACAATAGATATACGGAGAATATCCTCGATATATGTAATAAAAGCCTTACGAAAATTGAAGGCAAGATCGGCTATCGGATCTGACAATATTCCCAACTATATTATAAAAACTTGTAGCAATTATTTAGCCCCGATGTTAGCAGGGATCTTTAATAAATCCTTAGAACAAGATCAGTACTCAGAAGTATGGAAGAAAGCTTTAATAATTCCTATACACAACGGTAGCAGTAACTTAAATATTGAAAAGTATAGACCTATCTCAGTCCTAAATGGATTTTCAAGAGTTTTCGGGTCAATTGTAGAAGAACATCTTAAATTTAACCTTAAACATGTGTTACATGACAATCGACATGGTTTTCTAGGAGGTAAATATATAGTTACAAACCTGAGTCAGACTACTCATTACATAAAGGATGCATACAAAGAAAACATCAATGCGACGTAATATATTTTGATTTTTCCAAAGCCTTTGATATTGTTAACCACTCTATATTGCTTGCAAAGTTGAGCAAGGTGGGACTGTCACCAATTTTCGTGAAATGGTTTTCCAGTTATTTGCATAACAGAAGTTTCCAGGTAAAACTTAACAATGCCTATTCTTCTACAGAAATAATAAGGAACGGTATACCCCAGGATTTCCATTTGGGTCCATTACTGTTCAGTATATTTGTTAACTATCTCTGTACCACGGTTTAGTATGCAACACCTATTCTCTATGCTGACGACTTAAAGTCATTAGGGAGGGTTAAAAATAGAACTGACATTAAAAAAAATACAGACAATTGGTGTAAGCTCAACAAAATGCAAGTTAATACTAGTAAGACAAACTTTATAAGTTATACTCAGAAAACAAATTATATGGTTAGTAAATATATATTCAGGTCAGATAGCATAGTGAAAGCTCGCACGGTTAAGGATTTGGGAGTGATATTCGACGATAAGCTTAAATTCAAAGAGCATCTTACTGTTGTCACAAAGGATTGTAAGAAATTAATTGGATTTATATTTAATCAGTGGGGTGAAATTGCCAAAGCACAAACCTATGTTCTACTGTACAAGGTTCTTGTAAGAACTAAGCTGGAATATGCTGTTAATATCTGGAATACTGACACTAAAACATACACGGGAAAAGTTGAAGTCATTCAAAAATTTTTCATAAGATTTTTATGCAATGAATGTAAACATTATTATTACAGATACAGTTATAATGAATGGTGTGAGAATTTACAATTGGAACCTTTGCACATAAGAAAAAAAGAAATAGAAAGTAAATTAATAGACGAGATTTTAAATAACAAAATTCAGTGTAAATGTTTTTTAGATAATTTAATAATTCAGGTACCTATGTATTTTACTAGAAGGCATAACTTCTTAAACACAAAAGAAAGAAAAAACACAAGAATTTGCTGAAAAGAATGGTTGACAGTTTTAATGAACTTAATCCAAATTAGTTAGATTCTAATAGTGGTATTAATTATAACGCAAGTTTTATGTACAAGTTGTAAATATTTTATGGTGCCATGGAATGATGAATGTTATTTTTCTTCAATTTCTGCTCTGCTTCAAATGCACCTTTCTAATGTTATGTAGAAGATTAGTGTTGTATAGACAGACCTACGGTCGTTCGCAACACGTTAATGAACTATTCACTCATTATTTTTATTATTATTTTAATACTCTTTATCTACCATCTAAATTATTTGTCACAATGGCCAATAATGTGTTAGGAATTCCTAAAAGTGTATTTTTGATTTGCTTAAAACTTATAATCAATGCACCCATGTGTTTTTATTACTCGATACGCTGTAACTTACATATTCCCAAGCTTTTATTGCATCTTGTATGTTCTTAACTGTTTCATTATGTACGCGTATGTTAAACTGTCGCTAATGTAAAAAGGCAATTATAATATGAATTGTATATTATATCCGTACTATATAGGTCATAGTGCAATTCGTAGCACGTTAATAAATGTTAATTAATTAGTTAAATAATTAATTCGTTAATAATAATAATCTAATTATTATATTTATTCCTAGTATTCAAGTCATAACTGTCATAATTGGAGAAGAAGTTATTATAATTATGAGCTGCTATATTCAAATATGAAATTTCGTTATTTTACCAGTGCAACGAGAAACCTGGCTTTTGGCACTTCCCATATTAATATTACATCCCTCGGTATTGAACATTCCTCGGTATTGTAGAAGCTATTTGATATAATTATAAGAAGCGTCTAGACGTTCCTTAAGAACCCTAACATTACAATGATTTTTTCGTAATCATCCTAATTACACTCTTGTCTTCTACTCCTGAACGAAACCCAAGTCCACGTTTGTATTCCATACAATATGGGACATTAGTTTTATAAAATGGTAATCTATATTCATTAATTTTGCAAGTACTATTCCTAACATTATTCAGCGACGTTGCCTTAAAATGATCATCGTTTATTAGTACATTCAAATTGACCTATGAGAATTGTTTATTTTGGGATTAGTTGTTTTTCTTAAGTTAATAATGTTAATATATATTGCAGTAAATGGGATATTTCAGATAACATACCTCAATGTATAACGTGTGAATTACGAGTATTACGTAACAGATGTTAAAATGTTATGTCTCATAGTACGATTTAGAAGCGAAAGTTAAAATGAATGTTGTCGTTTATTCACATGCCCTATCGATCAAATCATGGTACTACGCGTTGCAACTGTCACGATACTATTATAAAATTTAATAGTGAATGGGGACATCCGGCAGCACAATAATATAGTCTAGCTGCATTTACGGACAGATGATGATATTTTCATAATTGCAAACTTAGAACCATTCCTATCAACATTTTCAAAATAACGGATGGACGCCTATATTTTGTGAGAGACAATCTTTTCAGTATGATATAATTTCAGGAGTCGCCTACAATATATTCGAAGAATAGCGATTAAAAAACAACTCATACATCATGTTAAAAATTTGCTGAATTTCGTAAATCTCACAATATCTGTAACTGACAGTATTTCTCGATTTCAAATAAACGTATATAAAATCAAACAAATCACTAATTTGGGAAACTACAGGTATTTGGCCAAATTCTAAAGTACTAAGAAATTTCCTAGCAATGCTTCTTATTTTCAACTCTATACTATATTATGCACTCATTCCTTTGAGATATTATGCAAGATCCAAATTTCACTTTAGTCATACATTCGAATATTGAAATGAACATAGTTTCTTAAGGTATTTTGTTACAAAGAATAAGATCATAAAGCTTTCTTGGTTTCTCAAAATGGTAAAATCATTTAAAATATCTAAAATTTTATTCACTTATATATAACCTAGAAATTTGATCATTTCTTATTGTACTTAAGAGTTTATTAGTATTAATTGCAATAAATTGAAGCTCTGGTATTGAGTAACAACTGCATATAATAAGTTAAGTATACAATTCTAAAAGTATCTTCCTTGCTTTTCACGTGTCTGAAACAGAGGGAAATATTCAGTGAATTGTAAAACTTTCTTATTAATTGATTGATGGTTGTTTTCCTTCCCTAATGATAAATTTACTTAGAGAAGAGAAGCTGGTAATTGAGTAGTTCGTAAAGAATCAAAGGACGAAGCCGTTAAAATGCTTTCCTTCGATAGACATAGAAATTGTTCTTCAAGAGTCATCAGCAGTTTTGCTTTCGTGACGTGATTTCTTTGGTAGATAAAACTCAATCCAACCTGTTCAAGGCAATAATGGCCACTGTGTGGTAGAGGAGGAGGAGAAGTGTTTTTGTGTGAGCTTTTTGGAAAGCAAAATAGAAGCCAAGTGGGCGAATTGCCAACGTTTTCAGATTAGTGTTTCAGCTCCTCTTCTCTCAGAACACATGACCCGTTTACAAAAGATAACGTTTGAAACAAAGTCACTGGCACTAAGAACTTTTATTGTGCAAGAATGTTTTTCGCAAACTAGACATAGTATTATCATGGCTATATTTCTGCGAACTACACCAATCATTTGAAAATGAATAATACATGTAGAACTGCCATTAAGATCAATTCTAATATTTTTTTTTTTCAATAAATGTAAAAAATACAAATAGATCAGTTATATGTGCAAAAAAAGAACTGTTAGTAGCAGATGTTTCAAGATATTATAGCCTGATAACTTGTAAACTTTACGTTTACGGTCTTTATTGAATCTTTACTAAAGTTCACCTTCGCGAAAACGTTTTACTTTGTGAGGGGTAGAAAATAATTAACTATGCGCATGGATCATAATTCATGCCCATAGTCAATACAAGCTAAATAACATCCTGCTAAATTCACTATTCGACCACAGATATTACCTAGTACTGAGAAGTATTATTATCTGTCTGATTTATCAAAATTAGAGTGTTAATAAATTACCATCTAAAAGTTCTACATCAAACTTCCTATATCAACAATATTGTATTTGGATGGTGCGAATGAAATGTCCGCCCAAAGAGCGCTGTGTCCAAAGGCTAAAAATAATCAAAACTACATTACCTGGTTAATCAAAGTAGTCGCCAGCTGCACCCACACATTGTTACCATTGCTCAGCCAGCGACTGGATTGCATGGCGAAATAAGTCTGGAGTCCGCGATGTGAAGAAATCCTCAACTGCCTATTGCACCGCGCGATCATCAGCTAATGTCTTCCCTGCCAAGAAGTGATCGACATGCTGGAAGAAGTAGTCGTCAGTGGGAGAGAGATCAGGGGTATACGGTGGGTGAGGATATACTAAAACTCATGGAGCGCCTGCATCGTTCTTTGCACGAGGTGTGGGCGGGCACTGTCTTGCAACAATAAGCTGCCATGTCTGATGACCATTGCTGGATTCTTGCGGACAAGTTTGCAGTGAATTTCATGAGATTCAGCACTGTGACGATCTGTAGCGACGGTTTCACGTCGCCTAAAAAAGACATGAGGGACCACTTCCACCATAGAACACCATACCAGAAATAACACCTTCCATGGATAGAGAGCTGGTGTAGGACACTGTCCTGGACATTGATCACGATTCAACAATATTCCTGACCATTTAAGATTGTCATAGCAGTTCCATGTTTCATCTGAAATGTCAATCGGATGCAGGAAACTTTCCCGATTATCCTTTACACTCAGAGAGCTGCAAACATCCGGACCTTGGCGATTCTTGTAGGTCGGTGTCCAACTTTTTCACCTTACCGATCGCACGGAGCCATCGACTGACAATGTTATGATGTATGCCTAACTCGTCCGCAGTGGCACGAACACTTTTCCGTGAGTACCCTTCCACGGTGTTCCTGAGCAGTTCATCCTAACATGATGTTCGTCGGTGCCCACGGGGATCATTTTACAGTGTTGTGCCGCCGGAATGAAATTTCACAAAACCACCTTCGATAGGTGCGTTCATTCGCCATTCATGTTCCAAATTCACTATTAAAGCCTTTTCATACGAAGCCAACATAGTCGCGCCACCAGAAATTTTGGTGGCGTATATAGTTTTATGTCCCTTTCCACACGAAGCCAACATGGCCGCGCCACCAACCATGCCACCAGTTCGAAAATGTATCTGGAAGAAGCAGATACAGTTGTTTTTGTTCTCACATTTACGTAAACTCCGAAAGTGGGGAAAAAGAAAATTTTGGTTGCATCTATTATTACAAGACGATTAACGAAAGGAATATTCCACTGTACAATAATCTGCGACAGAATCCGAATAATGTTTTAAATTTCGCGTGGATGAGCATTGCATCTTTTGATAAGTTTCTACAGTATTTAAATGACGAACTGACTGTTGTGGATACGAACATGAGAGTCAGTATACTTGATACAAAATTAGAGGGGGACAGACTATCAGAGGGACAAACCCACGGTCAGACAGACAGAGAAATGATCTTACGTTTTCATGTTTTCAAAATGAACAAATTTGGTTAGAAATTCATATAACTTTTGTTACAAGTGATGATAGAGGGTTAAGTAAAAAACATATTTTTATAGATGAGGAAATAAAGCTAAAGATTATTTTCGCATTACAAATCTCTTAGTGAGATGTTTACTGTATCCAAGCGGCCGCTCATACTGACAGAAGTTTCTCCACCGAGCGGCCGTAGCTCAGTTGGCACTCGGGAAGTATTGGGTTCATTTCCAGCAGCCGACCATTATGAATGCAGTTTTCCAGGGTTTTCCTTTGTCACATCTGGCAAATGCTGGGATGGTACCTTCAACTTAGGCTCTGGTTGACACCTCCAGCTTTCATCCCCTTCCTTATCCCGGCCTGAGCCTTAGGCCGCTTTCACATACGCGCGAGAGCGAGTTCTCCCGCGCCCGCCTCGCTCTCGCTGATCCTTTCACATCAACACGGGCATTAACTATGCGGGAAATTTCTGCGAACAGGGTTGCTGTGTACCCAGTTTTATTGACGTGGTGGCAATGGACACACTGATGATAATATGAATTCCAAATTACTTTACTTTAATTCGTTAGTGCGTTATTTTAAAAAATAATATACCCTGTATTAGTTCCAAACGTGTGGTTTAAATCAATAGTCTGAATATTTGAACAAATGGCTCAGCTCGAGTGATTATTATTATTATTATTATTGCCTGTTGTCCTTCAGAAAACAACATCGGCTTACCATTGCTTTGTGACTATTTGCTACCAAAAAAATATATTTTGCTTGTTTGGGATATTTGTCGAAATAGTGGAATAATTCCGAGATTTTTTTTAAAAAAAGTTTTTCTTTCACTTTTATTTGAAATGTGTATGGGTCGAAACCAATATTACTTAGAACAATTAAAGTAGCAAAAAGATTGACCTTTAATACAGTAGTGTCTCCGGTGGATGAGCGGTTAAGCTCGCAGCCTTGTAACCAAGGTGTCCCGGGTTCCCGGTGGGTACACAAATTGTTCGAATCTCACGTTAAACTGTAGGTCCCGTCCCCAGGACGTCATCATCCCATTGAAGGCAATGGCCAACCACCATGGGTTCACCTTGCCCAGGGATCTTCGGGTCAAAGACCTGCCTTGGGGTAGAACACCTATCATCATCATCATTAATACAGTATCGAGTAAATAAAACGTATAACAGAAAACGACTGAAGGAAATGTACTCTGTCTTCAAACTGATTTGCCGGAACATATTTCCGGTGCGTCCTGCCTACTTTAGTTTATTTCGACTGTGTAATGTTTTCTGCTTCTACAAAAATCAGAATAGATAATTGTTTATTAATATCGTAGATATATGAGAAACGCGAATATGATTCAGTTTCAAATTTTCGACGTGAAACTACTACAATTTTATGAAAAATGTATATAAATAATTATTCTTTTAAATGACAATACATCTTCATAACTAATAAATACCTTCTTGTTTAAACTCTATGAACATGCATATCAACATTATTATGATCCAACAAGAACATTAGCTTTTAATGAAGCAATTCTAGCTAGCGGCCTGGTGTAATTGATGAAAATACAGTCTATTTCGTGGTGTTTCCTAGCAACACTGTTCTCTCTTTTCGAACGCTCTCGTCTCGCGCTCGCGCTGATGTGAAACGGCTCATTTACTTCAATCTCTTGCTTGGCTTTCAGCGATCAGGTCCCGCGAAAGTCTCGCCGAATTTCTAGCAGGGAAACGCGGGTGTTTTTTCTTCCGCAGCGAGAGAAACCCGCTGTCGCCTCGCGCTCGCGCTGATGTGGAAAGCCCAATTGCTCGCAATGTATTTCTAAATCACGCGGGTGTTGTCCGCTCCGCTCTCGCCCCGCTCTCGCCCCGCTCTCGCGCGTACGTGAAAGCGGCCTTAGATGCGTGCAAGCTACAAATTAATTGAACTTCAACAAAGATATTCCAGGATTTTTCTTCAGTAGCACCAGAGAAATTTCGGCATAGTATCTTCAAGTTAGGCCCTGGACGACTACCACACAACATCCTCTGCCCTACCCTATCCGAGCCTGAGATGCCTCAAGGTCATAAATAAATTATATCAATTTAATGTTTGTTATATCAATGTAAAACTTACTAAATTATTTTCTCTGCAGGCGATGCAGCTTCTTTGTTTATAAAAATGTTTACAAGCTCCTCCCAGCATCTCTGCTTCAATCCGCTGATTGCAAATTCTTCAGCAGTAAATTTCCCTATACCAATCCTTTACTGAACTTCGGTTATGAAGTTTTGTATACCGAAGTGTGTGTTTTCTACTTCAGTATTCATGTTTGAAATGCAAAATTTTCAAATAAATATGCCTGTGGTGGCTCGGAAAATTACTCTCGTGTGAAAGCCTTCATTTGACTCAATAGAACGACGTGGTAGCGTTGCCTGCTTGGTGGCCTAGAAAGTCGCCGGGTACAGCCACCAGAATTTTGGCCGCGCTACCAAAGATGCGACCGCCACCACGTGTGAAAAGCTCCATTTGAAACTATAGACGACGTGGTGGCGACACCATGGTGTCTCTGTGTTAAAGGAGTGTTAATGATTTAGCGACTTGCTTTGCAGAATACCACAGTTTAAATTCATAAGGAGAAATCACTTCCAATTGTGTGCTCGCCGTGGTGCACTTTCAAACGACCCTATTCAACAACACACTAACTTTTGACTGTTTGGGTACCCCAGCCTATTTGCTGGACTTATACAGAGTTTGTGACATTACACGCATGACCTTAGTCGATTTCTGTGTTGTGTTGCTGAAATGCTTTTCACACTAGGCGTCAAAGCCTCCATTCCATTCGCATCAACCCAATAAACACTTATTTTGTCCATAACGCTTAAGCAGTTCATGAAGTATTTTATTAGGTTTCTTTAATTTTAATTTCTTGGCTTTTGTGTAGCACTTACAGTTTGCAACCTTTGTCTCAAACCTACTAGATACCTTCTATCGAATATGAAAGGAGAAAGCATCACCTTAGAATTGTCTGCTGAAATTGAGTCGTAACATAAAACTACCCCAGTAGCACATCAGTATCGACTCGTATCAATAACGCACGATGTGTGATTTAGATCGATGTTGTTATCCAATATCGGCCAATATAGAATGGCTAAAGCTTTTGTCGAAATTGTCGCCGATTAGTATCGATATTTTATTGCTGTAGGCAGAAATTTACTGTTTTAATAAAATGAAATTACGTATAGATTTACAGTAGTTTAAAAATGACCTTGATTACATCCCTTATTTCTTCTATTACGCGTCTTATTTTCTTGCCTTCATTCATAGTTGGAAATTTTCACACTTATCTGTGCCTGAGTTGAACCCGCAATCTTGTGAATTGTTGTCTCTTGTTGTAGTCACTCTGCTAGGAAGCAATCCTTCAAGAATAATAGGTCGAATATTCACTTCATCAACCCAAACATAGAAGGTGGTAGTATTTCCCCTATGGCTTTTAGCAAGGAGCATGCAGACTTTGTACAACACATGTTATGTATGTAAACTTTGTATAACACGTGTTATTTCTCTGTGACATAGACATTCTCAAACCCACATGATGCTCTTCGGGATGAAATCGGTCACTGTCGATCGGTATACGGCATTGCCATCTTCAAACAGTAATACTTCTTTAAACTTATTATTATAATCTGCCAAGTTTCTTTTTGCACGTTTTCTGCATGACGTACGACACATTTCGCATTTTTCAGGAGTAACTTTGAATGTCGAATTATCGTACCACGGAAATTTCGGTCGATATTTAGTCAGAACGGCCACTAAGTTTGATATCCAAGTTATTGGCCCAGTATTGGTCCGATACGATTAGATACTATGGTACCAACCATTTGTTTGTTTCTTTTCACAACTCTCCATAAATTCACTTAACCATGATTAATTTATTAAAAAAGGGTTAAAAAGCTGAGAGTAGCACTGAATTTTTAAAGAGAGAGGAACTCTAGACTGTTTCGAGGTGCGGAACAGTATTTCTTGTAAGATTTGTATCTATTAGATCATCGCTAATTGTTGGATATAGTAATTAATAGATGTCTGTATGACTTACAAGCATAAGAGTAAGCGTAATACGACCTGCATATTAACATATTTGTTTTTACGATACCTACGTTTAGTATTAAAGGTACATTTACAGTTATTATCAACTAAGGGTTACAACACTTCCCTTTATTGTACTGTAATCAGATTTATGTTACTATGTCATCTATTGTCCGTCTAGTCCAATATTTTGTCGATTGCATTCTTCCATGTTTTTTCCGTATTATTTTTGTTTAATGTCATTACAAGTTCTGTTTTCGGTATCATGGAACTGTATTCAATAGAGTGTACACGTAATGTATAAGAGAAAACATATTAAGATTTCAGTTGTCAAAATACTTGTTACTTGTATTAGCGACAGTGAATTGAGGAAAGAGAAAGGATATATAGTGTTATGTTCTTATGTTTCTCACTGACTTCATAGTCCATGTTGTATTGTATCTTTGCTAATGAATTAATGATTTTAAGCGATGTCTTATTTTTTCTTAGCAAAGGCAAAATAGAATGCAGATAGACCAAGTTTTTCCCATTTTTTGTTATCTGCGTATTGTCTCGGGTTACCTCTAAACAGTTCTTTTGTTCGTTTTCTCTTTTCCTCTGCTTGAAAGATGAAGAACCATTTATACAAATGGAAAGAAGTAAGAACCCATTTCAAGCCTATTCGTAATGTTGTTCGTCAACTTTAAAGAGCGCTTAATTGAGGAGAAGTATGTTGATTCCAAGAAGAAACCTTTCTCTCCATTATTTTTCTCTTTTCCATTTTTTAGTTCTTTTTGTAACAGCAGTAGTAGTCGACGCACAGTGCGTTGATATGAAACTCCATATTGAAAAAAAATAGTGAAATAGGATTAGGGTTGCCACCTGTCCCGTATAATACGGGATATCCCGTATTTTTAGTAAAAATTACGCGTCCCGTATTATGATCGATTGACCGGTATTGTGTGTAGTAATTTCCCACACACATTTTCAACATATCAATAATTTATACAGCTAAACCGTGAAAGATTATTTTCCAACTGTTTACCATGCAGACTAGCGAGTAGGCTCTCTCCAGATCCCGAGGCCCCAACATGACAGCGTATTATACTCGTTCCTCCTGTTTGCTCTAGTTGTTAACTGATAGTAACGCCAACTGCGCACTAACCAGATACTGTCAAAAACGCGACAAGAATGAAAATAATAATAATAATTGCAATTTTTATCCTTAAGTTTCTATAATTAACGATTTAAACTAAGTAAAAATTAAAAGTTTCCCATTTTCTTTTTAAATTTACATAAAAAACATGAACAGAACAATGTTTCCTACGAATATGTTTTGGTTACAAGGTCTTTAGTATATTGTCTCATAACTGGGAAATATTCAATAAAGCCACTACTGCTGCGGGGAGACTTTTTCTCACACTTCTGTCACAGAGATGACAGGACGGGATCAGATGTGGCCATAAGTCGAAAGATCACATGCTTCAATATGAAGGATGTGTTCTTTCGCGAACACTTCCCTGTGTAGTGTTCCCTACACGCTATAATATACTTGTTCCGTGCTTCTTTAGACACCTGTTCTATGGACAATGTGGATTCTATAATAAAAGCAAGTCGATTTATCAACACCTCATGCACGCTGAGGGGCATGTTGTACCATGGATATAACATAATATATAATTGGAAGGCATTCTCTGCCAACTTCTTAAATATGTGGTATGCACAGTAAGACCTGTGTCAATTTCTTACCCAAAGGATAGAGTCTGCAGAAGTATGACACAACTTGAAATCAGGTCGTGCCTGTAATAATGGTTAAAATTCGTTATATTGAAGAAGAAACCTTCTGATTAGTTACCGTAATTAGTATTTCCTATGCCTAGAGGTCTTGGTTGATCCACTGCTAAGCCCAACTGCTGCTGAAACTCATTCTGGATATTTTTGTTCCTTTAAGCAACTTTTTCTTCTTTCTTCTGTCTTCTCTGTCACTTTAACGTCTATCCGATATGAGTCACTCAAGAAATAGAATCCACGTGTTTAGGATTGATAGGTCAAAGTGATTTTGGATTTCTTCTACAATTAACTCATATCTATCGGGCTGGCACCGCAGACGTAACACGTATGTGTTGATTTAATACATACAAGGACGTTGTAAATCTTGCCATCTCTGATGGTCAGATGGTCACCTTCAGTGCTGAAAAATGTCTATTCCCTTCTCAACCAGTTTTAATGGTTATTGGTCTGAGCTTTTTCTTCTCTTCTTCGCACATATCTGAGTGTTACTTCTGGTGTCTTTTTTGAATTCCAATCATGTGGATCCGCCGAAACGGGTGGATGTTGTCTCTTTCTACATTAACGATATTGTAATCCAAAAACAAAGTGTGCACGCCATATTGTGTTTTGGAAAAAAAAAATTGTGGACATTTCACATTATAAATATATATTTCAACAAACGAGCAAGGATAAGTAGTTCTTTTTTTTCATATTCGTGTATGAAAAGCATGGAACTACTACAATATAACGACATTGCGGGCGGCACTCCGTAGCATTTTTATTAACTTCATCATAAAATTACATTTTCAACAAATTCTTCGCCTTCGCCTACCTTCACTGAAAACTGCATTACGCCACTGAGACGTAGCACATTATATATATATTTTTTGGTGTTTGATTAAGTTTCACGTGTGTGTGTGTGTGTGTGTCATTACGGAAACTAGAAACTTAATCAAACACCAAAAACAGTCTACCCTGCGAAAATTGTGAAAAATGAAACTGATAAAAATTTGCAATTTCATTACACCAAAATACGCACTAACATTTTCACAATTAATGTGTTACTATAAGAAGGATCACAACTCAGGTGGGTTTTTGAATGGTCTGGTTATTTTATAAATACGGAGGCAGTTACACATGTTTTAAAAATACAGAAAATGAATTTTGTTGCGATATTGAGGGACTCTGGACCAAAGAGGCTGTGGATAAAAATTTAAATTATCTCTTTTCCGCCCGCCAGCGATTTTAGAATGTGAACAGGAGGTTTTAGATTGTGTGGGTAATCAGATAGTAGTACATGTCGTAATTAGTTTCTTTCATTTTAGGTTATTTCAGATTTGTCCCGTATTTTTTGGTATTATCCCGTATTTTATGCCGAGTGTCCCGTAATTTATTCATCAAAAGGTGGAAACCCTAAATAGAATACAACTATGCCTATGTACACAGCAGGAGGGGTTACGTAATGCAAATAGAGAACAATGGGTATTCAAATGATATGTAGAAATACGAGAAAGGGGTAAGTGAATGATGGACATTATAATGAAAGACGTTCTAGTAGTAGATAATGGTTGTCAAAGATATATATAAATTTTGTGATGTCTGGCGATATCCCTGTTCTGGTGTTCTGTAATGAAAGTTAGAGCACAGCATGAAATTCGAAAACGGGAAGAAGTTCAAAGGAATTCTTGACAAGGAGTGTCAAACGTAGTGGAATTGCGTTTTGAAGTTGTGTGACATCTCTTGTTCTATCTTAGTATATGACAATATGCCAGATGAAATTTGAATGAATACGTAAGGTGACCTCTTGATGTAAGAAGGACATACAGCAGAAGAAATCTGGAATGGGTTAAGATTACTTTTTAAGAACATGATACTAGGGAGGTAAAACACTTTTAGGAAATAAGAGACCTCTCTCTCTTGTCAGGCATTAACTGGAAAGAACAATGAGTTGGCTGAAACAGTAACTAGTGTAAGAGAGAATTCATAGCACGGTTTACTACGCAACTTGATAGGAGGAGGAGAAGCAGAGATGATTCAGTTTTCTTTGACAGAAAAGAGATGTCGGGTTGTATGGTTTTAGAGACTTTAGCTATTTATTTGATGTGGGTATTGAAGCAAGAGTGCATAATTTTTGTATATATGCATGTATGGTAGGACAGTAATAGGGCAGTAATGGAATTTTCAAAAGGTAGGAAAGAATCGAAACATACAAGCTCAAGTAAACGAATATTGTAGAACTTTGCTTAACTGAATTTGTATATGAGAGCAGTCTACTAATTTAAGCCATTACGATTTAGCTCTAGCTGTTAAACTCCAAACCCACGCCCTTGCCGAGGTTTGAACCCGAGGATCTTTGAGCGAATAGTCCCCATTTTTTTTTGCGGAGCCACTTGACACGTACGAATGGGGTATTGTTTGTGCAGAGAGCTCACTTTGCCAGTTGCGGCTATTATTAGATATTGAAGATCCTTTTATGCAGGAAAAACAAACAGATTGAATGACTTTAAGCATAGACTCGAGATCTTTCACAACTGTTATGTTGTTTCGTAGCTATTGTTCCAGTCAGTTGATGTTTTACTATAAAATATGAATTATTGAATTACGATTTAGTTTGGATCAGCATATCTGAAAGACAAAACAGAGGAAACGAAGACGAAACGTATGAGTCTATTCCTCTGTACTGATAGGATACACAGGAACAATAAGTAGGCTAAGAAAATCATTACCAAAATGGCGGCAAACCTGAATTTAGTTATTAATCAAATAGTTGATTGTGGTAATTAACGTAATTTTCCATCTACAAAAATAGCGCCACTGAATGAAGTCATATAAGAGTGAATAGTGCTATTAATTGGATGGTAGCATGACAGACTAAGCCACCTAACATTGGTCCAGCAGACTAGACCAGCACTGTTTTGGTCTACTATGCCTTTTAAAAATACACAAACAAAAGGAACCAGACTAAATTATATCCAATTGTGCCTCATATAATTAACAGGATAGCTGCTCTACTTGATCTATTCTAACTTGCCACCATTCAATTAACGTAATTTCCTCTATACAGAAGTAGCAGTAGCCAATGAAACCATCTTAAAACTGAATAGTGCAATGAATGAATTAAATAAATACGTTAGTTAACCTACCTCTTTGAGCATCAACTTGTCCAGACATACTTCAACCAATTTTCTACTCTGATATCATTGGATAGCAATTTTACAAAATAGGAATGAAATGGAGCAGGATGATTGGCTATAACTACCTATAAAGCAGATCCAACGATAGGTATCGAACCCAGTGTCGACTACGATGGCTGTTTATGCATGTTCTGACTTTGGCGTGAGTGAGAATTGTATAATGCAGGTTATTGATCAATGGACGCCCTCTTGTTCTGTAGCATGCATTCACTGCTACAGCGGTATCCCTATAGAAGCTGATGGTCATACCTGCAGTCACTTCTCAATAGACGCCTTGAGAGATGGCATTTTGGAGACGTAAGACTTTTTTGATACTTATGAGTATTTATACCACATACTTGTAGACATGCATCCAGATCAAGACATCTCAAAAGAACCCTTTATACGCACATAAAATTATATTCAGATGATTGCAAATGATGGTGATGTACAGACAATCTACAATGTGCTATGGGCAAAGGACTTTAAACATGAGGCCACACATTTAGCGTTGGAGCAGGAGTATAAATAAAACACAGGGATAGGAATTAAGGAATTTTTATTGAACAATTAATAAATACAGCGGTTACAACGTACATGGTGTTATACAGGATGTAACAAAGATTTACAAAACAAGATATAAATACAGTTACAATAAAATTACACATACGCAATATAAAATGTACATGACGTCATATAACTACCAGCATACATGATTTTTCTCATTTCATATAACAAAGTACTGCAGTTCAGCGTAGAATGCCAAGTTCACCATTACATATAAATTAATTATAGAATTTGTAGTACTTTCCCTTTGATGGAATGTTTGACAGTGCATCTACATTGCTTGTCTCATAGAATCTATCAAAATTCACTAATTGTTGTCTTACATAAAGCGTTATACAATAAGATGTTAAACTAACAAGATACATTTTTTATCCTTTCATATGAACATTACAACCAAAAGAGTGTTATCTGCAGTGAAACAATGAGATGTTTCATATAACCAACAAACTACTAATCAAGGTTCCTCACCCCTAAGATACATTCTTTAGCGATGTATATAAACACTACTTCAAATGAATAGCGTCCACCCAAAGAACATTTGGTGTTATTGGACATACACTAAGGGACGAACATTATACACAGATGAATGTGAGAGACGGTTGTATACCTTATAGGATGTATTCGCAGCTTTTTGTGAAGCGTTGGTACCAATCAGAACTGTACAAGTGTATGTATTTAAATTTCAATCATGTGCTCAGATATGGTAATAGTCATGTTTCGTTTACTGGTGTTCAAACGCTAGCAAACAAATGTTCAATGCCAAGTGTAGATAATGAATAAGGAATCCAAAAACAAGAATCTTGTGTTTTGTTAGGTGTATGTTTGGTTACCCTCTATATCCATAGGGAACGGTCATATAGTGTTTCCTATCAATAGCATTTAATTTTCGACGCTTGTGTTGTTGTACAACGACATGATGTTTCACTTCGGAGGTACTTACGACAAGAAAGTTGTTTTCCAGTGATTCGACTAGGTTTAACGATTTGTTGGCCTTTATACGTTCCCATTTGCAGCTTATGCATATCATTAAACGTGATTTTCTGTTGTGTTCGTTGATTCAAGGTAATACCACGTATTTTGATCACATGATCCAGCTGTCCCGTAAATACTTCGGTTAGTTCGTAAGAGTACGTTTTCGGGCCTCTACACGTAAACACCTGCATTTCCGACCTCTGAGGCAGTTCTTCCTTGAAGTGGCCAAGACAATCTTCTAGCGGTAGCAGATGAGCTTCGTCCCTCCGTGTAGCACAGATAGTACTATCTGTATCGCTGTACAAGAGACGCGCTATACCGACAGTATACATTGCGTCATACAGACGTAGTCGTGCTTATGACGAAAAAGAGGCGTCAAGCATGACATGACTCAATGCGTAAGTTGTATTCTGTTATTCCATAACCCGATTGGTAACAAGCTGTGCCTATCAGATTCACATGATGAATTTCCCAAGGAGAATAGACAATTTCATTAAAATCTTGAGTTGTAAAAACTTTTGGTTTTGGAAGATAACACCTTTGCTCCCACTTTCCGAACTATGAGTTTAAATATATTTTTGTAATGAATCGTAGTTCCTTGATTAATTTTAGTAATGTTATCTTACTCTAGATGAATTCCCTCATGATTAAAATAATTCCTAATATACTATTGTATATCCTCGTCAATATGACAATTCTCAGGAAACCCTGAGCCTTCTTGCTTCATTTGAAGAAATGTTCCTACATAGGGCTTAAACAAGTCCACCGACATGTCCGATTCCCAAATTTTCTGTCCTATTGTCCTATTCTGAACAATGCCGTAACCTGCTTTTAACGCAGCATTTAGCTCGGGCGTACAGAAAACACCTTTGATGTCACGTTATTCGTGTGTATGTGTACATGCATCGCTCTGTAAAGTTTCCATACAGCTTCTACATAACCCAAACATTAGTTTGTTATGGGCATTGTATGGTAATATGGAAATGAACAGAACTGTTGGAGAGAGAACTTTACTAAGACTAAACCGTAAACCTGACTGGGATCGGGCATGTCCGTGACTTTATGCACGGTTACGGGTCCAACTGGAAGTTTATTGGATTGCCAATACCCAGGGATAGAGCGAGGTAAAGTCAACGAAATTAATTACTTACATTCGTAAAGGTTTTGAAAGCTTTCGGTTCGTCCTCCCTTAAAGGCATCCTTAGGACGTAATGGTTCTTCAACATCAGAACACTGCTTGTGATGAATTGTCCGTATTTCAGGGCAAGTTTTCTTCTGTTTGTGCCACTGACATTACCACAAGGACACAACATTCAACCTTCAGGTCTGACGTAAAAAATACTCCCGTGCTATAGTGTCGGCATATCGACTATTGAGACTGGGCCCTTGTTCATCTATAGGTAGATCTCGTGAGTTGCGTGAAACAGTGGTGTTCATTATATTAAGAGCCATAATATTCATATGCAGTACGAGTATGTTTATCATATCCATCCACTTTGAAATGTTTAAATTGGGCTTTACTACCTCGTTCATAGGTTTGCAGCTTTACGTTATGCGTATATTCTATATACCACAGCCATAGATTAGCTTGCTTGCTTTGATTAGTACCGTGATGAAACCCTAATAGAGGGATAACAGGAATAGTCTATTCTTTGAGATACTGGGTTCGATAACACTGTATAGGGCCCGCAGCAATAGTCGAGGTATGCAGAAAACATTGGAAGCCACCGCTTTTACTTTTTATAAGATTGAAAAAGTGAATAAGAACATAAAGTTAGAGTACGTACGTCATTTGGACAGTACTGTAACAGTTCACGTTGGAAATAAAATGTTCTTTTACATTTGACACATTGCTTATTCCATAAGGCTATACTCTTTGCATCCTCATCGGACTTGCTCCCTAGATCGTAATACTCCAGGTTTGGATATAATCCAACATAATTCTGATTCCTTTGAGTGTTGAATAGATGCGGAAAGTCCCCCTTGCTCATGAATTCTTCCAGCCCTAACGTTTTTGGGATGTCTGCTAATCGCACTCCCTTAAACAGGAACGTGTCTCGGAATATAATGTTATGGATTGAGTTGCATTATTTTGTGTCCACTAGTAAGTATTTCCGTTACTAATTGCTGCTGTTCTAATATTTCACGGGCAAAAAATAAATTGTCAAAACCGTGAGCATTATGTGCCAGAGCAACCACTTGCGTAAACTTAGGACCCTGTTCCAAGACGTGGGTAATAAACGGGTCCTTAGTGTAGAATGTAGTCACGTGTGCCATCACCATTACCACAAACATGACAGCTATAGCTGGTTTCATGAGTATTTGCATTGATGGCATCGATGCGATACACATATTAAATTAGGCACTAATTCATGCTCACGCTTGTCTTCATCATCCATGCGCATTTTCTCAATATCGTAGACAATATATAAAACTCCTCTACATGTTTAGCACTTTCGGGTTTAACATAACAAATATGATTTTCATTTACATAACCAGAGCAACGTTTACAGAAATGTTCACCACAAACGTGATTCGACTTTCTGTTACCCCAATCGAGTTTTACACCACACTGCACACATACCTGAACATGATCACGTATAAATTTCCATTTAGCTTTTGCAGCATTGGTTTCAAAGCATGATTGATTGATAAAGGTACGATTACGCCTGCCACAATATCGTTTTGTTTCATCCGTACTTCCTATATAAGGATGATAGGTTTCGCATTGACCACATAGATATGGACATGTGTGAAACCGATGTTCTACTTACGGAATTAGAGAATAATCACAATACCCTCTACCTCCTAGAAAGGTTGCAAAATTCCATCTCTTACGTCAAAATGGTTATCATCGAAACGAATAAATATTTTCCTCCTTACTTTAGGCGCAACATACATTTTTCATATTGACGTGGTTTAGGCACACGACCATAAACAATAACCTTTGGAACATGTTTAGGTCGTTTAAGTTACCACCATTACGACTACATAAATCTACCAATGCAAAATTATACAGTATGATGGCATTAACATGGCAGTTTTCAGGATGCGCTTTCTTAAAGGTAGTTTTAATATACGTTTATCCGCCTTATTACGCCCTGTTACCAGTGCAAGGGGATGGCAATTTGCAAGTCGTTCTACAGGAATAATGTGGTTTTGCAAATGATCTGCATAGGTTAAATACTTGTCATTACGACGGCGACCTTGTCCTCGACAAGGGTTTTAATATCAGCCCTAATTGTGATATTATCACCTAACAGGAATTCCTCGTTGGAATTTAAAACATTTTCGATTTTTCTGAGCATACTTTCCGGCGTAAGATGATCCCATAATTGGAACGGCATATTTACGGTCTTCCCAATCGTAGACTTGGAGCTTCCGATACTAAATCTGACTTTGGAGGCTAGATCGACGTCCCTAAGTAAATTGTCTATAGCAAACTGAAACAAATTTGTTACAAACTCCTCAAGATTGTGAGTGGTAGTTACATCAGGTCTAATTATTATTTCACGATCTCGTAGGAAGAAATTAGGATAAACGTTTGGTTTTTCGGAAATAATCTCAAATTTGGGGTCACATCCAGCACCATATATTATACACATAGTATGATCTTGCATCCAGTGTGGTACATCCAATTTCGTATCACTATTCAGAACATGGTCATACAATCATCACTAGTATCAATTTCCATGCCACTATACACAGTATCACTATCATGGTCAATATCACCACAAAGAACAATCTCACAGGTATCGAACCCAAAAAATTCGATTGCTTCATGTGAAAGGAAACCGTCATATTCGGGTATCAACTCACGATAATATCTCCAAGCCATTTCTTTCCTTTCCACACTTCCGAAGAATCCATGACCCTAGAACGAGAATATCCTGGGCACTTGCACAAATTTGTAAAACGGCTTCTTCGTCGTTCCAAAAATAGTACAGAAGATGATGCAGCACCATATCAGGAACAGATTCGCAGCCTGGAATCCTGGCATTTTGTAGTAGCACAGGGACCCTGAGCACTCAAGAACAGTTTCAGGATCATCATACCCTTGCTTTTATTGCGTGGCAAGCAAAACGGCAATAGAATACTACATGACGCGAGATGAACAGAAATGTAATGTCACGAGTAAGCGTATAACAATTGGAACGGGTATTGCATAATGATGAAGCCAACGTTTCCACTTCACAATGTACGTGCAGACAAAACTACTAGGATACTGACAGACGGATATATGAGCGCAGACGCGAATGAAAACTATCTTATATACATTTTAGGTAAAGACAACCTGCATGGTGGTTGTCTTTAACGTTGATTTAAACAACTAGTGTTCTATGGCTAGCAGTGTAACCACAACAAGTCGTCGTACAATACAGAGTTGCAGTGCTATATTATGGTCATACAGAACACCTAACACAATGTTAACAAGTTTCTACCCCAACCAAAGTAACATGATATCATCCAAAGAACAATTACCTTTCAGAATCACCAAACCTAGAACCTAATGTACCAATAAATATTTGCATATGGAGGAACGGCGCTAGACAATTATCTGACAAACGAATAGCTTTTAGGTTAATTTTATATTTGTACAAACAAGAGAATAAAATTGAGAACATTCAAACCACAAAAGGTTTTAACAGATCGCACATAGGTTCTTAAGTTAATACTTTACATTATTTTTGCCCGCTTTCGACAAACAGCAAACAATAACCTTAAAGTACTAACGGACAAATTTTTCAACGCAAGTTTCCCCCTAACAACGAGCTCCATTGACAAGGAAAATACATATTGCCTTGGGTTACGTTCTTTTACCGAAGCCGTGAACAAAGGAGCAGCTGTTCGTGTGACATTCGTTTCTCTGCAACACCTTTTTTCATCCCACTATTATAGCAGCCGTTACTAAGGTACCACAATTTATGTAATCAGGTTGAAAACTCAGGATTACAAATTACGACTTACGGATAATGCGTGTTGCCAACTGAGTATTACTCAATAATGATAACTATTTCAAGTATTTACCCTAATGATAATCATACGTATTTTTCGTAATGATAAGAATTTACCCTATGCAGATCATTTACAAAACCACATTATTCCTGTAGAACGACTTCCAATTTGCCTTACCCTTGCACTGGTAATGGGATCAAACGGCATAGTAAGGCGGATCAAACGTATAATAAAATTGCCTATATGAAAGCGCATCCTGAAAACTGGCATACTAATAGATGGTATTGCAACCTTTCTAGGAGGTAGAGGATATTGTGATTATTCTCTAATTCCGTAAGTAGAACATCGGTTTCACACATGTCCATATCTATGTGGTCAATGCGAAACCCATCATCCTTATATAGGAAGTACGGATGAAACAAAACGATATTGTGGCAGGCGTAATCGTACCATTATCAATCAAACATGCTTTGAAAGCCATGCTGCAAAGTCTAAATGGAAATTTATACGTGATCACGTTTAGGCCTGTGTGCAGTGTGGTGTAAAACTCGATTGGGGTAACAGAAAGTCGAATCACATTTGTGGTGAACATTTCTGTAAAAGTTGCTCTGGTTATGTAAATGAAAATCATATTTGTTATGTTAAACCCGAAAGTGCTAAACATGTAGAGGAGTTTTATATATTGTCTACGATATTGAGAAAATGCGCATGGATGATGAAGACAAGCGTGAGCATGAATTAGTGCCTAATTTAATGTGTATCGGATCGATGCCATCAATGCGAATACTCATGAAACCAGCTATAGCTGTCATGTTTGTGGTAATGGTGATGGCACACGTGACTTTACATTCTACACTAAGGACCCGTTTATTACCCACGTCTTGGAACAGGGTCCTAAGTTTACGCAAGTGGTTGCTCTGGCACATAATGCTCACGGTTTTGACAATTTATTTCTTGCCCGTGAAATATTAGAACAGCAGCAATTAGTAACGGAAATACTTACTAGTGGACACAAAATAATGCAACTCACAATCCATAACATTATATTCCGAGACACGTTCCTGTTTAAGGGAGTGCGATTAGCAGACATCCCAAAAACGTTAGGGCTGGAAGAATTCATGAGCAAGGGGGACTTTCCGCATCTATTCAACACTCAAAGGAATCAGAATTATGTTGGATTATATCCAAACCTGGAGTATTACGATCTAGGGAGCAAGTCCGATGAGGATGCAAAGAGTATAGCCTTATGGAATAAGCAATGTGTCAAATGTAAAAGAACATTTTATTTCCAACGTGAACTGTTACAGTACTGTCCAAATGACGTACGTACTCTAACTTTATGTTCTTATTCACTTTTTCAATCTTATAAAAAGTAAAAGCGGTGGCTTCCAATGTTTTCTGCATACCTCGACTATTGCTGCGGGCCCTATACAGTGTTATCGAGCCCAGTATCTCAAAGAATAGACTATTCCTATTAACCCTCTATTAGGGTTTCATCACGGTACTAATCAAAGCAAGCAAGCTAATCTATGGCTGCGGTATATAGAATATACGCATAACGTAAAGCTGCAAACCTATGAACGAGGTAGTAAAGCCCAATTTAAACATTTCAAAGTGGATGGATATGATAAACATACTCGTACTGCATATGAATATTATGGCTCTTAATATAATGAACACCACTGTTTCACGCAACTCACGAGATCTACCTATAGATGAACAAGGGCCCAGTCTCAATAGTCGATATGCCGACACTATAGCACGGGAGTATTTTTTACGTCAGACCTGAAGGTTGAATGTTGTGTCCTTGTGGTAATGTCAGTGGCACAAACAGAAGAAAACTTGCCCTGAAATACGGACAATTCATCACAAGCAGTGTTCTGATGTTGAAGAACCATTACGTCCTAAGGATGCCTTTAAGGGAGGACGAACCGAAAGCTTTCAAAACCTTTACGAATGTAAGTAATTAATTTCGTTGACTTTACCTCGCTCTATCCCTGGGTATTGGCAATCCAATAAACTTCCAGTTGGACCCGTAACCGTGCATAAAGTCACGGACATGCCCGATCCCAGTCAGGTTTACGGTTTAGTCTTAGTAAAGTTCTCTCTCCAACAGTTCTGTTCATTTCCATATTACCATACAATGCCCATAACAAACTAATGTTTGGGTTGTGTAGAAGCTGTATGGAAACTTTACAGAGCGATGCATGTACACATACACACAAAAAACGTGTCATCAAAAGTGTTTTCTGTTCGCCCGAGCTCCATGCTGCGTTAAAGCAGGTTATGTTATTGTTCAGACGTACGAAATTTGGGAATCGGAAGTGCCGGTGGACTTGTTTAAGCCCTATGTAGGAACATTTCTTCAATTGAAGCAAGAAGGCTCAGGGTTTCCTGAGAATTGCCATATTGACGAGGATATACAATAGTATATTTGGGATTATTTTAATCATGAGGGAATCCACCTAGAGTAAGATAGCATTACTAAAAGTGAGGGACTTCCATTGATTGAAAAAATATATTTAAACTGATAGTTCGGAAAGCGGGCCCAGAGGTGTTTTCTTCCAAAAACAAAGGTTGTTACAACCATTCAAGTTTATAATGAAATTGTCCATTCTCCTCACTTAGAAATTCATCATGTGAATCTGATAGGGAGTAAACTTCTTGTTACCAATCGGGATATGGAATCTAGGAATACGCCTTACGCATTCAGTCATGTCATGCTTGCAGCCTTTTTTCATCATGGGCACGACTACGTCTGTATGAAGCAATTAGTAGTCTTGGTAGCACGTCTTTTTACATAGATACGGATAGTATGATCTATGTTAGACGGAGGGACGAACCTCATCTGCTACCACTAGTTTATTATATTGGTCAGCTTAAGTATCAACTGCCTCAGGGGTAGGAAATGCGACTATTTACGAGTGCAGACCCGAAAACGTACTCTTACGAACTAACCGTAGTATTTACGAGACAGCTGGATCATGTGATCAAAATACGTGGTATTACCTTGAATCAACGAACACGACAGAAAATCACGTTTAATGATATGTATAAGCTGCAAATGTGAACGTATTAAGGCCAACATATCGTTACACCTAGTCGCATCATTCGAAAACCACTATCGTATTGTAAGTACCTCCGAAAGGAAACATCATGTCGTTGTACAACAACACAAGCGTCGAAAATTAAATGCTATTGATAGGAAACACTATATGACCGTTCCCTATGGATATAGAGGGTAACCAAACATTCACCTAACAAAACACAAGATTCTTATTTTTTGATTCCTTATTCATTATCTACACTTGGCATTGAACATTTGTTTGCTAGCGTTTGACACCAGTAAACGAAACATGACTATTACCATATCTGAGCACATGATTGACATTTAAATACATACACTTGTACAGTTCCGATTGGTACCAACGCTTCACAAAAAGCTGCGAATACATCCTATAAGGTATACAACCGTCTTTCACATTCATCTGTGTATAATGTTCGTCCCTTAGTGTATGTCCAATAACACCAAATGTTCTTTGGGTGGACACTATTCATTTGTAGTAGTGTTTATATACATCGCTAAAGAATGTATCTTAGGGGTGAGGAACCTTGATTAGTAGTTTGTTGGTTATATGAAACATCTCATTGTTTCACTGCAGACAACACTCTTTTGGTTGTAATGTTCATATGAAAGGATAAAAAATGTATCTTGTTAGTTTAACATCTTATTGTATAACGCTTTATATAAGACAACAATTAGTGAATTTTGATAGATTCTATGAGACAAGCAATGTAGATGCACTGTCAAACATTCCATCAAAGGGAAACTACTACAAATTCTATAATTAATTTATATGTAATGGTGAACTTGGCATTCTACGCTGAACTGCAGTACTTTGTTATATGAAATGAGAAAATCATGTATGCTGGTAGTTATATGACGTCATGTACATTTTATATTTCGTATGTGTAATTTTATTGTAACTGTATTTATATCTTGTTTTGTAAATGTTTGTTACATTCTGTATAACACCATGTACGTTGTAACCGCTGTATTTATTAATTGTTCAATAAAAATTCCTTAATTCCTATCCCTGTGTTTTATTTATACTCCTGCTCCAACGCTAAATGTGTGGCCTCATGTTTAAAGTCCTTTGCCCATAGCACATTGTAGATTGTCTGTACATCATCATCATTTGAAATCATCTGAATATAATTTTATGTGCGTATAAAGGGTTCTTTTGAGATGTCTTGATCTGGATGCATGTCTACAAGTATGTGGTATAAATACTCATAAGTATCAAAAAAGGCTTACGTCTCCAAAACGCCATCTCTCAAGGCGTCTATTGAGAAGTGACTGCAGGTATGACCATCAGCTTCTATAGGGATACCGCTGTAGCAGTGAATGCATGCTACAGAACAAGAGGGCGTCCATTGATCAATAACCTGCATTATACAATTCTCACTCACGCCAAAGTCATTTCATTCCTATTTTGTAAAATTGCTATCCAATGACATCAGAGTAGAAAATTGGTTGAAGTATGTCTGAACAAGTTGATGCTCAAAGAGGTAGGTTAACTAACGTATTTATTTAATTCATTCATTGCACTATTCAGTTTTAAGATGGCTTCACTGGCTACTGCTACTTCTGTATAGAGGAAATTACGTTAATTGAATGGTGGCAAGTTAGAATAGATCAAGTAGAGTAGCTATCCTGTTAATTATATGAGGCACAATTGGATATAATTTAGTCTGGTTCCTTTAGTTTGTGTATTTTTTAAAAGGCATAGTAGACCAAAACAGTGCTGGTCTAGTCTGCTGGACCAATGTTAGATGGCCTAGTCTGTCATGCTACCATCCAATTAATAGCACTATTCACTCTTATATGACTTCATTGAGTATTTTTGTATAGATGGAAAATTACGTTAATTACCACAATCAACTATTTGATTAATAACTAAATTCAAGTTTGTCGCCAATTTGGTCATGAATTTCTTAGCCTACTTATTGTTCATCTGTACCCTCTCAGTACAGAGGAATAGACTCATACATTTCGTCTTCGTTTCCTCTGTTTAGTCTTTCAGCTATGCTGATGCAATCTAAATCGTAATTCACATGTAGGCTAACAATAAATGAATCATATTGTCAACTTGGTACTCATTACTACCATAGAGCTGCTTTATGCTGTTTTATATTAACACCTGCCAACTCATTCTATACATGTAGTGCTGTTCCGTACGCTTTCTGTATGCTTCAATTCTACAGGAGCTTTTCCGTGTCCATACAATGTATCGCCTGAATGGCAAACAAGTGTATATTTAGTGTATACGTTGTTTTCTGTATCGAACTTCTGCAAGTACTACAGACATTGACAGCTCTTCTATATGTAAATTGTATGTCGTATTCATATTACCACGTTCTAACTTCAGTTGTAGTACAGAAATGGATTTGCAGTTTATTCTGTTGAAGAATGCTGTTAATTGAAAAAGTTGGTTTTCTCTACGATATTCTGTATGACAAACGTGAACGTGTATCCAATGGGTATAAAATTTGACTGTGTGGTGCTACAAGCCGATTCGTGATTCTATTGACGCGTCATATCGTTACTAACTTCCCAGGTGCAGTATAATGGACCTGTTCTAAGATTTATTACGTCGGTATTAGCTTCTTCTTCATCTTAATATTATTATTTGGGGCTATTCGTCTTGTTCTACTTTATTATTATTATCACTATTATTTCGGAAATTCTCAGAGCACGAGGCGAAAAGTAATCTGTTCACAAAAACCATTCTCCCACTATGACAGCTTACATTTTTCTGTTCTGAGTGGAGAGGACGTTGTATCCATAATTTTCATATTATATGGTAAAACATCAACTGACTGGAACAATAGTTACGAAACAACATAGCAGTAGTGTAGAATTTCGAGACTATGCTTACAGCGTTCAATCTGTATGTTTTCCCTGCATAAAAGGATCTTTAATATCCAATGAAAACAGCTACTGGCAAAGTGACCTCTCTGCACAAACTATACCTCATTCGTACTTGTCAAATGGCTCAGCAAAGTAGAATGAGGACTATTCGATCAAAGATCCTCGGGTTCAAACCTCGGTAAGGGCATGGGTGTGGAGTTTGACATCTAAAGCTAAATCGTAATGACTTAGCTAAATCGTAATGACTTAGCTAAATCGTAACGGCTTAAAATTAGTAGACTGCTCTCATATACAAATTCAGTTAAGCAAAGTTCTACAATATTCGTTTACTTGAGCTTATTTGTTTCGATGCTTTCCTACTTTTTGAACAATTTCATTGCTGCCCCATACATGCATTTTTCTTTACAAAAGTATGCACTCTTTCAATGCCCACATTAAATAAATAGCTAAAGTCTCTAAAACCATAGAACGCGACATTTATTTTCTGTCAAAGAAAACTGAATTATCTCTGCCTCTCCTCGTCCTATCAAGTTGCGTAGTAAACCGTGCTATGAATTCTCTCTTACACTAGTTACTGTTCAGCCAACTCATTGTTCTTTCCAGTTAATGCCTGACAACAGAGAGAGGTCTTTTATTTCACCAAAGTTTTTTACCTCCCTAGTATCATGTTCTTAAAAAGTTATCTCAACCCATTCCAGTTTTTTTTCTGGTGTATGCCCTTCTTACATCCATAGGTCGCCTTACGTATTCATTCAAATTTCATCTGGCATGTTGTGTCTTATACAAAGATAGAACAAGAGATGTCACTCAGCCTCAAAACGCAATTTCCACTACGTTTGACACTCCTTGTCAAGAATTCCATTGAACTTCTTCCCGTTTTCGAATTTCATGCTGTGTTCTTAACTTTCATTACAGAACACCAGAACAGGAGATATCGCCACACATCATCACAAAATCTACCAATACCTTTGACAACCATTATCCACTACTAGAACGTCTTTCATTATAATGTCCATTATTCACTTACCCCTTTCTCGTATTTCTACATATCATTTGAATACTAATTGTTCTCGATTTGCATTACCTAACCCCTCCTGCTGTGTATATATGCGTAGTTGTGTCTTATTACACTATTTTTTTCAATATGGAGTTTCATATCAACGCACTGTGTCTCGATTACTACTGCTGTTACAAAAAGAACTAAAAATAGAAAAAAAGAAAAATAATGGAGAGAAAGGTTTCTTCTTGGAATCAACATACTTCTCCTCAATTCAGCGCTTTTTAAAGTTGACGAACAACATTACGAATAGGTTTGAAATGGGTTCTTACTTCTTTCCATTTGTATAAATGGTTCTGCATCTTTCAAGCAGAGGAAAAGAGAAAACGAACAAAAGAACTGTTTAGAGGTAACCCGAGACAATACGCAGTTAACAAAAAATGGAAAAAAATGGTCTGTCTCCATTCTTTCTTGCCTTTCCTAAGAAAAAATAAGACATCGCTTAAAATCATTAATTCATTAGCAAAGATACAATACAACATGGACTATGAAGTCAGTGAGAAATAAGAACATAACACTATATATCCTTTCTCTTTCCTCAATTCACTGTCGCTAATACAAGTAACAAGTATTTTGACAACTGAAATCTTAATATGTTTTCTCTTATACATTACGTGTACACCCTATTGAATACAGTTCCATGATACCGAAAACAGAAATTGTAATGACATTAAACAAAAATAATACGGAAAAAACATGGAAGAATGCAATCGACATTCTAGTAATACAAAATATTGGACTAGACGGACAATAGATGACATAGTAACATAAATCTAATTACAGTACAATAAAGGGAAGTGTTGTAACCCTTAGTTGATAATAACTGTAAATGTACCCTTAATACTAAACGTAGGTATCGTAAAAACAAATATGTTAATATGCAGGTCGTATTACGCTTACTCTTGTACTTGTAAGTCATACAGACATCTATTAATTACTATACCCAATAATTAGCGATGATCTAATAGATACAAATCTTACAAGAAATACTGTTCCACACCTCGAAACAGTCTAAAGTTCCTCTCTCTTTAAAAATTCAGTGCTACTCTCAGCTTTTTAACCCTTTTTTAATAAAGTAGTGAATTAATGAAGTAGTGGTTTAGTGAATTTATGGAGAGTTGTGAAATTAAAAAAAACATATAGTGGTACCGTAGTATCTACTGTTACCAGCCCGATATCCTTGTGCTGCTTGGGTAAAATGCCTGGCGAAAGTCCGGGTTGAGCTTGAGTAAGTGTCTAATCTCTACTCTCGCTATTTTATTTTATGATATGGAAAAGAAGCTTGGCTTTCTTAAGAATAATTGTTACTTTATTATCTCGAAATTGCTAGTAGTAAGGAGCAACTACTCATTCCTCTCTTCTCCTCCACCCCTCCTTTTCTTCTACTTCTTCTTTTTCTTCTTCTTCTTATTATTGCAATAATTGTATAACTTTCAGAGGAAGGCTCAAAGCATATTATTAAAATGTGCATATTCTTCCAGTTTCTCTGTAAATAACTGGTATTGTATCACTTTCCCATTGGTCTTCTTGACCAATTAGGAAGATAGTTACTACCTCAATTGATTGGGTGAGACGGAAACGATAACAATTCCACAGGATGTTTTCCGATAATTCTAAATGAAACTAGTGTATGTATATTGAACTGAAAGGAATATTGACAAATTTAGATTAGACATTTATAGTTCTAGTTCTTATACAGATTCTTGGGCTATAAAGTTTAAAAAATCCCTTTCGGTAGGCCTACAGGCTGAGGTAGATTTCGAAGTTTCCCTGGGAGCCGGGGCTTGTCCCCTAACTTCAGTGCTTTTGCGAGGATGCTCCTCCTTTATCTTAACCAAAATCTCCCTGCAGCACTACACCACCACGGAGTACATCTTCACCCTCCCACGGTTGGCTGCGCCTCCAAAGGGAAGATTTGCCCCCTTTATTGTAACCTACTCTTGGTCATACACCTTCATTGAAAATTTCGTTTCTCTACCTTCAATGATTTGGAAATTGG
>JAGDQP010004534.1:0-32977 GCA_022664845.1 Lepisma saccharinum | reverse complement strand
TATATATACTTTCATATCGTACCGATCTCAATAGCTATATTTTCTTCGAAATCTACCTAAAAAGGATGTTAGGTAGTTACGCTCATGTAAAATTACTTTAATGTTTACCTTTTTAATTTCACTGGAAAATCAGTTGTTAAATGTTTGAATGTGGATTCTGGAAAATGGTTCAGAAAAGTAATTGAAAAAAGTTAAATACTGTTTTCTGAAGTAGAATTATGATAATAAATAAAAATATTTTTAAGCACAAAGAGTAAAAGTATTATCATATTATAATTATTACACTGGGGTGCAAATTTACATTCTTATTCTTCCTAAGGGGAGAAAGTGTATCAGGAGCTGAAAACAATGCTGCTCGTGAAATTAAGTACCACGGAACACTTTTTAGATACAGCATATAGACCTTAATTTTCTGCTTTACTCTACTGTATTAAGATACGGTTTGAGGTATACATTGCTTTATGACATGTATTGAATTTTTAATAATCTGTAAGTATAAAAGAGACATAATTGATAATTAAAAAATAGTTATATATACAACTTTTGTAAGGACACCCTATCACCAAATACACAGGATCACATATATCAGTCGTGGTACTGATACAGTTCTCACGTTGCTGCTTCTTTATTTTGCTCCGGCTAATCTTCAGGGTCGTATCGTGGATTTCCCTCGACGTGAAATAGCTTTAACCAACAACATCTATCTAATAACATGCCCCAAAGCTACACCGTAGCGGGGCTACGCTAAAAATATCTTTAGAGGTATCTGCTTATGTCTACCACGGCGCTTAGAGCAGCCAAAGCAGCCACAAGCAAATTCTCCAAATCATCTAACTAAAATTAGAAGTCTATGGCATCAAAAGAAAGGTATTTATTCAGAGGGTTAAAAACAAAACATTTAACTATATAAATTCCACCTCTCATTTGAAGTTTTTTTTTCTTACAAGCTAGTCCCTGAAGGGGGCTAGCACCTGATGAGAGGGTTACGCCCTCTTTGCAGGTAGGGATTGTTAAGGGGAAATCTGGAAGTTTTGGAAAAGGTAGGTGGGCTATGAGGTTGTAGAGAACTTTGGTATCCTTTATTTATCCAAACTTTATCATGGACATTATAAGCTTTTGCTCATAATCATTAATCTTGATTCATACATAATTTTATATCGGTGACAATGGGATGGGTGATGGACATGAAGTGCTAGAGACGTCACAACACATTACATATAAGACAGGCGATTGATATTCTTCTTGCTTAGGGGCGACTCTAAGCATAATGGGAGACAGATGAGCCCTACATTTAACATTGGTGAATACTTTGTGGAAGATGGATATGAGAGGTGAATGAATTACATGAGTGATGAAATGTAATGTGCAACGAGTTTACTCAGGATTGAGAGGAGGTGAGACTGTAAAGTAGACATAAGGTCCGGAATATGTTGCTTGAAATTGGACTTTGAATATTTCGGAGGCTGCATGTTGAACTTTGTTGAGGATAGTTTCTCTGCCAAAAGGATAGATGTTTTGGAATGTTAAGGTGAAGAAGGTGAGAAGCTGTTCAATAGTGATGGGTGGGAAGACGGAAGTATTGGGAAGTGGAAATGGCTGTTCGGGAAGTCGAAGCGGAACGGTGAAGGCAGGAGTTTCTGGATTTGCATTTGGGCGGTTTTTACATTTATAGGAGAAAGTAGGATGAGGTTCGCTGCATTGGTTGCATTTAGGTGGTAGTTGGTGATTAGTACAAGCTTTAGTTGGATGAGAGTCAGAACAGTAGCCACAGACAGGTTGGTTGGGACAGTGTTTGGTTTCATGATCGTTGTATTTTTGACAGCGTTCACAGCGGAGAGGGATTGGTGGTGATGAGCGAGATGGTTCGACTCGATATCGTCTTTTGTAGATGAAAGCTCCGTAAGTGAGAAGGTCATCAATGGTTGCCTGATCTGTTGTTAATACGCGGATCATATAGCTGGGTTCTCCTTGTTGGGTTTTGATTCGAAGACATTTGGCTATGTTATGTCCCTCCGCTGTTAGTTCTGTTTCTGCTTCTGTGTCAGTGATTTGAGGATCTACGCCTCTGAGAACTACGGACAGCAAAGGTGGTCGACGTGGTGGAGGTTGCAAACGGATGGTTTTTGAAGCAAGTGGAGTGAGTTTTGCTTGTTTGCCGAAGATCTCAAAGCTGTATTTGTTTCGTATTGTAGAGGCAAGGTTGGTGTCAGAAGATTTGATTATAATACCGTTTCTTGTAGGTATGAGTTGCGAGATGGAGTCACGAGGGACATATTTCAACAGTTGGTGTAGTAATAGCTTTGGTGTTTGGAAACGGGGATCGAAATCTGTTAGTAAGAATGATGACAACGGAGCTTGGTTTGTTGGATGCTGTTCAGATAAGTGCATTTGATCATCGGAATCCTCGGAGTTACTAAGAGTATGAATCTTTTTAGATGGTGGTGATTTAGAGCTTCCAGATTGGTGCGGATTCGATGAATGAGAGCTTGTAGTAGAAAGTTGATCAGTGCTTCTGCTGTGCTTTGATGATTTGCCTAGTGTAAACTTAGCAGAGGTTGAAGATGGCGTGCGCTGTACTACTTGAGGTAAGGTGTGCTTTCCAGGTTTAGGCATGATGATGAGAAAATGATGATCAGTCTATGTGCAATGACTGCAAAAATGGATATCTCAAATTAACTCGCACCCTCCGACACTGAGCAGCGCCGTCAATCCTATTGTGGCTGTATGCGTACTGTTTCTCACTAGTGCGTTTGCAACACCAGATCATCGGAAGCACGTTAACTACCCACAGATAGGCTAGGTTTGAATTCTGTTGCATTTGAAGTTCCCGCTATGAACAATTTACATATTTGATCCGTACATCTTTTCGGTGTACCTAAAAGTTTACCATATAAAATCTAATGTCCTTCTTTGTTCCTAGTTTATTCTTTAAACACTAATTATTATCCTTTATTCATCTGTCATTAATAATCATAAGAAAACAATAAATTATTTCCAAATAAAAAAGTTACTCGCTTCGCTTTTTAGGTGACAAAAATACAGACATCTAGCGTCCAGCTTGTGAAACTCCAAAAACGCTCCTTTAGATTTCCTAATAATGCATAGGCCATAACACTTTTAATACAAAAAAAGAATATGATAAAAAAGAACATGAAAAAAAAAAGAATACACGTACAATACATATAACAATGTACATATAATTATACTTCACATAAAATATTAATGAACACCTGCGAATTACTTCCGGAAATATATGCTGTAAATTTCCTCTTGTATGATGCACTGTTGGCCTCTCTACAGAAACCAGGAGTAGTCGTGAACCATCATTGAAACATTTCATCTGCCTTGATAACGTTTTCCCATTTGAGTGTTTTATTAGTGGCAACACCTTCCGCACTCGTCTTTTATGTCCTCCAAATTGACCGGGGAGAAGTCTAGATTGGAATGTAGGATATAAATCTTCAAATATATTCGGTCCGCCAGGGAGGATACGCTCGTAAAACACCATTTATAAACTCCTCGTAATTAGGACTCTTCTTATTTCCAAAGAAACTAGCACATCAGAAAGTAAATGATTTGTATTCTGCCAACTCATCGTTGTCCATTCTTGCTTCAAAATTCTGTGTCTTGAAGAAGCGTCCTTATTTGGGACGTCAGAAAAGTATCTGCTGTGAGCTCAGCATCAAAAAGATACTGAAATTTTCCCCGTAAGCTGCACCTTCATTTATAGGCTTTACAAACAATTAATGCTAGTTTATTACGGAGTGGTGGAAATATAATCTTGTCAGGTTCAGTCAACGTTGGATGAGCAGTGTTTTTACTTTAATACATTGCTTCCCAGAACGACAGTTTCATTTTACCATAATAGTTTTCTATGTCTCTACTGCCACATAGACAGAAACACAGTAATACTTGGTAATCCTTTTCGTAAACCTAACATGATGGTTACAACCTTCGCATCATAGCACAGGATTTTCCTGAGAAGTATTTCTGTTCAAATATAAACTTTCCTGTCAAGCTTATTTTATTTTTTGCAAGAAATACCTAAAACTGAATTTTATAATAGAAATCAAAAACTTTTTTGAACAAAAGTTCAGAAATCATGTTGAACAGGAATGCGGAATTAAGTTTTAAAACAAAAAGTTGTTATCCCTTTGTGAATTTCCATATTTTACATAACGGATTTCCTGTCTTTGAAGCAAAACATTTTGTCCATCACTAGCTCAAGCTTTACAATAACGCGCCATGAGACACAAATACACTCGTTAGAAATAAGGATCAAAACCCTTGAGGGTTTAATTGAGACAGCTCATTTTCTACTGTTTTCATCGTAAGTTTCCAGGAAATTTCTTTGTCATACTGCTTAATGTTGATATGATACGTTGAAATTAGGCCCTGGCCAACATCTTTCAAATATTCTCATCTGACCTATTCCCTTTTGAGCCATAATTCAAATTCCTTTTCAAAGGAGAGTATAAACATACTAGGAAAATGTTTCCTCTCCTGTCTTAATCATATCTATATTTCCAATTTACTCCCCCAAAGTTTTTATCTTCTTTTGGTCGAAAGATATATTTAAATATCTAGAATAAAATAGCTATCATAAACTAATTCGGCCAGCTATGAAATAAATATTTTCTTGTCACTGATTCAATTATGTATGCATTCTTAAACCAAAGCAAAATCATTATATTATTAAAGAAGTATCTATGTATATTCTCTTGCACGATTTAATATAGTGCTATTATAGTGAATGAGAGTAGCAAGTATTGACTACTCGTTTTATTGCTTTTTGACATATGACGTCATATGGAATAGACAACTCGTAATTACTGTTCTTGTGTCGTTGCTTGGTTATAGTATGTCAAAAAGATGAATACGTGTTAGCGTGAGATCTTATTGTATGTTTTACACATTAAGGAGAATTGTGCTTCTACTATGAATAGTTTTGAGATATTGAAGGAATGTACTACGTGCTGCTGAATTCAGTGAAAGGTAATATGAGAATGGCTTCTACTACTACAGGTGTTCTTGATGTTATCGTAGCCTTCCATTTGGAGAATGTTAATAGCCATTTAGTATTCCAAGTAATAAAAGCCAATAGATTACTAAGTGTAAACTTTCATTGAATCAAAAGTTACTACTAGATTAGTCTGGTTGCGAATAGATCTATTAACATTACCTAACTTAAAGTATGACAGTTGTGGCGCAGTCATGGAGACATCAACAGCGACCCTACTTGAAAGATTTGATCAGATTTCTATGAGTATGAGTATATATTTAGGCCAATTTGAAAATTACTGTCAAGGTTATCGAATGCCTAAAGATAATATAGTGTTGACATTTCTAACTTGTATCAGACAAGACCTGTATGCGGTACTAAAGGATATTTTAGCGCCCAGTGATGTAAAGGGATTGCCGTATTTGGACATCAGAAGCAAAATGCTCGAATATTTTACGGCAAAAATCAAAGTAATAGTCGAACGATACAAGTTTCATGCATTGAAACAGGCTGAGTATCAATCGTCACAAGAGTTCACTTTAAAATTACAAAGGCGGGCAATACAGTGCGGATTTGGTGACTATATGGAAGAAGCATTGAGGGATAAACTTTTCACTGGAATACAAAATGATGGTACTAGAAGAAGACTTTCGGTGAACCCTCAGTTCACCTTACAAAAGACTAGAAATAATAACTATTTAAGAACAGGTTGAGACATAAGCACATTTTTTTTGCAAAATAAAGAGTCTAGCTAGTTGGATTGTTTTCCTGTACAGCAATATCAACCTGGAAGGTTAAAAGATTTTCAGCAATCAAATCAACGTTAGAACAAATCATCCGAAAGTGTTATCGATTTGGAAGGTCCCATAGAGACTTCGCAAATTGTTACGCTAAGAATTTGATATGCATAAAGTGTCTTAAGAAAGGTCACTTGGTAACAGTGTGTTCTGGAAAGGCTGCAAGTCAAGCAAATCCTATCAAACTCTTATCATGCCCTATTGAAATATTATCTTCAGTGGAATTTTAATACTCCACATTTAGACGATATTCTTACACAAGATAGTTTAGATGAAAGTCAGTCCAACAAAAAAGATGAAACACAATTAATAGGATTAAATTTATTACATGGAGAGAGACAATTTCCAGCTATTGTGAATACCAGTATAACTCATAACTTAATGTCAATAGAGCATTTAGTAGGAATTAAAGGAACATAAGGTTTAAAGCATTATTAACACTACCTAACTTAAAATATAACAACTATAGCTTGGATGCAAAAAAAAAAGATGAAGCCGCTGGGAGTTAGGGTGGAATTCTTGTTCTCTTATTCCAACTCAGGAACCGATATTCTGTACCTTTGGACCAAATGAATTTGAATATGCATTTTTATTTCATTTGTTACACCAGAATTCGCTCACCTTTTCTATTCTGCGTGCGCGGGGCCCTGTCTAGCTTACATTTATTTATTTATTTCGTCTTGTTTTAGATGGTGAAGTTAAGGCCATCACGGCCTCTTTTTACACTCAACCATCAACATAGTGTAATTAAAAGTTTCAATAAAAAAAAAACACAATAATAATCAATCTATAAACTAATGATAAAAAGAAAACGAAAATAAAAGTGGACTAAACTACAAACTAAAACTATCGAGTTACTATAGGATTCTCTTCACACACAAACACCCCCACACACATACACACATTCACACTCCGCAGACCAATCGAGAACCTTAACTATCGTTCTACCAGGCGATGCTTATTAGTTCCTTCCAAGCTCCTGTCACTGATGCCTGTTCAGGTGTGTAACACCTGCCGCGGATATTTAGTAATTCAATCGAAAGCAAATTAATTAAGTACTTTACATCATTTCGTAGAAAGTAAGTTTTAAAAGAGAAAAATCGCAACTTAAAAACTATTAGCAAAGTATGAGTAAACTTGAAGAATACGAACTTCATCAGCACTGTTGTCAGATTCAATTTCGGAGTAACAAATCACTTTAAACCGTCGTAGAGTTAATTAAACTGTCAGATGAGTATTTTTCGAGGAGGGAAATCACTATCACCGCAATAATCACATTTTTAACTTCAAGTTTATTATTTAAATGAATCACACAAGTTAATTAAAACACATATTTATACATGCAGTGTGAGAATAAATGAACATAAATAATTGTTGGTGTCTACACAGTTTTAGAATTAACACTTGACATTGCACACAAATATTTACGAACGGTTTTACTATGGAAAAGCCAATCAGTAGAACATGCTACAAATTTAAAAACAGAGCAAACATATTTCAGTAACGTTCGACTATTTACTTCCAGTGCAACCAAAAGCTCATGTGTATACATGCATCTGTGAACTAAATGTGGTACATGCTCAAGGAAGTGTGTAATTAAAAACTTCGGAATTTAAATTCTTAGTGGCCGATACAAAAAGATTATTCCATAATACAACGAAAGACAACATGATACCTTTTAATTCTTTGGTTTAAACAATAATGAAAGTGCCAAACAAAAACATAAAGACGAAGGCAGAAATGTAACTTTCTAAATACTGAAAAATCGAAATAGTTAACAGGAAACGGACATTAGTACTAGGCAGATTTAAAACAAAAACATTGACATACTTCACGTAATAGATACACCCTTTTCCATCAGAAAAATAATCGGACCTGACATACAAATTTCAGCCATGTACACTTATTTGAACCAGTTAATTTTAGTTAGATTAGGTTAATTTACTGTAAGTCATTCAATAACGTGCTTTAATGACAAATAATATATGCCAGGTTAGGTAACTATTCGTCCAATCACCCACAATAAGCGGTAAGGAACCGAAATCGAAAAATAATTAATGCAAAGCTGATCTGAATTCGGTTGGAGAAAACATAAAAACACGCGCAGTAATTCATTTCTTAATCCTTTCGAATAACTTTGTTGGTAAAGCATAAGGAATACTCAATTTCTGATATATTATTTTCCGTCTAGACGGTGATTTCAGTACTCGTTCATGATGTTAACCTTTTATATCATTTTTATCACACAGAGAAGATAAAGTGCAAGGCCACTGTGTCACATGCAGATAAGGGAAGGAGACATCCAGTGTTTCCTGTACGAAACATTAGTCCTTCATATTAGAAATACACATCTTCATGATAATAATAATAATAATAATAATGAACAGTGTAGAAGAAAACTATTAATTACTGAATAGTGTAAATCAATTAACGGAGGAAAAGTTCGAGTTCCTAATTATTATTGCTTCACCACACTAGAAGTTCCCAGAAGTTACTCTCTCTACAGCTGCATCGGAAATGCCAAAATATTACAACCTGGTCACCGAGATTAAATAAGGGACTCCCTCATTAGTTGAACCAATACATCATACCCGAAACTTCGTTGTTCCAGTTTCAGCATAGTTAGGCAAAAAGGAGCTAGTTAATATTTGCTTTACTGCTACTTAATTACTTATTTTCCTTCTTCAGCTACTCCTATTTTTGTTACTGCCAAATTTGGAACAGTCGTGAGCGACAATTCCTCTCCTTTTTCAGACATTAGAAACGCTCGTTTACATTATGAACATGACTTCTGTTTACACACGCTGAACAACTTCTGCCATCTATCGGGGCCAAAGACAACTATTTCTATCTACGAGAATTCCACTGAAACTTTCGTCTGCTGAAAATGCTTCTCATCGAGATCCAAAAAACAATCAGAAAATGGCAAAGCTTGACTACTGAAGTCGAAAACAGAAAGTTTAAACAAAAAGCTTATTTAATATATATCAACTACAGCGAAAAAGGTGCAAAAAACTAAGTTTCCCATTTGCATAAAAAAACGTTTTAAAAACCAATAATAATTTGATAATACTTTAGAAGAGGAAAATAAAAATAAAGCAGCACAGAAAATGTCTTAATTACAAATAAAAGGATTAAGAACAAAAGATAATTACGTCAATATCTTGGTTCGAGGAATGATGTCGTGAAAGAAATTGGAACGTCATAAACGAGACGGTGGGCATTTCACACTACTACGAACAACCGGTTTCATTAACGTGGCTCCCCCCCCACACACACCACCTCCAAACCAAATGTTAGAAATAAATAGCCTATCGTTTTGCACCTCAACGGTTAAAAGATTATAAGCACATATATTTTGCGGGGGCACGTTAATGGTAGGTCCCTCGATCAAATTTTCGAAAACATATAGTGTACCGGACTGCACTCGTTTTGCACCGTTTTACAACCAAGTTTCCCACTTTGCAGCACAACGGTTAAAACGTTATAAGCTCTTATAATTTGGGAGACAAGTTAATGGCAGCCCCCTACAGCAAAATTTTAAAAATCAGACAATGACACATAGTAAAACAAATTGCACTCGTTTAACACAGTTCTGCACCCAAGTTTCCCCTTTTGCACCGCAAAAGTTAAAAAGTTGTAAGCACATATATTTTGGGGTCACCAAGATAATTGCAGTCCCCTAAAGCAAAATTTCAAAAAGGAGACGGTGACATATATTACAACAGATTGCACTGGCTTTGCACCCTTTTGCACCTCAACAGTTAAAAGGTTATAAGCATATATTTTGGGAGAGCAAATTGATGGTAACTCTCTTTATCTTACTTTAAAAAATCAGACTGTGCACTCACTCGTTTTGCACAGATAATTTAGTTCAATTTTAAATTTGAAAAATAAAAAAGTTGTATACTGTCCATTAGATATAACATGGAACACAGTAATCTCTTTACTTAAGATTATTTACATGCCTTTCGTTATATATAGGTTTTGCTTGGAAATAATACGCCTATATCAAATGTACTTTATCATAATTCATAATCCTTAGGTAATTCTGACTCTCAACATACATAGTTAACGTCATGAAATTTCAAATGGAGAATTCCTATATATATCACTACATTCTACCTTAAACCTTAAATTCTGCCATTCGTAATAATATGAATAGCACAGATTATAAACTAATTTAACAATAGCATGTACAGTTTTAACTTTGCACATAAGACAACAGTCTTTTGGGCTCAGTCGCTTTTTCTGTAAAAGCTTAACGTGGTTCTAGTAGATTAGTCCATTTTCAGTAATTCCAACTTTAATGACATTTTCTGCGGAATTATAAGCAACCTGGCTAGTTTTACTGAAGAAAGCATGCTGAATTCAACTATCATGGTTTCCAAAGTCAGAAATCCAAGATGGCAGCCAAAATTCAATATGGCGGCCTTAACAGAAACACTCAACTAGCCTCTAGAATATCGAATAAAACCGGTGTTTCTGGTCGAGATTTAAGATAATTTGTTGATTCAAACTTTTACATCAAACTGTATATTTCACAGTATTCAGTGAGACTTGGAACACGGCCTTACATTTACATGTGGGTAAACATGTTCCATGTTTATTTATTTTTAATTAGAAGTAAAGGTTTACGCCAATTTCCATTTAACACGTTTAGCTGACTCCCTGTACTTTGATTTCCTGTTCATCTCTGGTTTCGCAAATACAATTTTTGATATCCTGGATATGTATAAATATTTTACAGGCTTTTTTATTTCGAAGCTCCTGAAAAATAATTTTCGAGTAGTTGACGGTACATCCGATAAATGGGGCATGGTATAAGGTTGAAGTCTGTTATGTAAGAGATGTCATGTAGTCTGTGGTATGTTCTGTACGAGGTTCCTTAAGTACGTAAATTATGTGTTTAATGGATAATGAGATACAACCACAACAGTCTTCGTAATCTGTTCATTTAGTACATCTGTAGTTGTATTCATTCTGTTTCCTGTACACTCAGATTCATAAAAAGGGCTAGTACAATTTTCCTTGGATCAAATTTGCACACTCGGGCAACAATCTTACTAAAGTTACATGCACAACAAAGGGAATGTTGAATTCAAATTCATTTCAACGATTGAGTCGTTACTGCCTTAGAAAGACTTAGAAAGACTGCCTATTGACCCTTTTGTATGAATTTGAGTGTATGCTATTCTCAATCATGTCTTGAGTGAGTAGTCTCTCCAGCAAACACAAGAACCACATTTTTAAATGAATAGTAATTATTACAATAAAATATCATTAACGTTTGAGTAGAGAAGGATAAAGGCATAAATTAAAGGTTATAAGCATGTTCGTGTAGCATATGTAAAAATTATCTCTGAATGCTGGAATTATGGCAAGTAATGAGTTCATCCCCAGCATCATGGTAAATAGGACTACTATTTTTTTTTAAAGAAGAGTTAAGCAAAGTTGTCTTACATACACTGTGTTAGTACAAAGTTAGAAATACACTACTTTCCGTCACAGCAACAAGTGTTTAGACGGATTGATATGAAGATATAGAGACTTCAACATACTTCGACAAATTAACTTGGAGAGATGATACTACATTAAAAAAAATAAGAGATAGCCTTAGTAATCAGAGTGCAGATTCTACCACGTTTCGGAATGGCAGGCTGCTGACAGAGTTGAACCTTAGAGGTTGATATTTCCAATACTATAAATGGTAGCGCTGAGGCGGGATGGTACCATCAAAAGTTTTAAAGCTCTGAAATCCAAAAATGCATATTCCAAAATTGTGTGATGGATGCGCATAGAATTCTCTAAAGTAGATGGGTAGAGGTAAACACAAATAGAACTTGTTATATAGTAAAATGATCAATGTAATCACTATGACTCTGATAACGGTCACTCCGACTGATAACAAATACGCCACACATTATTTGAAATGTACTCATTTTACACCCGTTTCTTATGCAACCACGCATCTTTTTTAATTTTTTCTCGAAAAGGAAATCTATTTGCGATAGCTTGCAACAAGCGAATTGTGACTTGCTGAAAAGAAGCCCCATTAATGATTATTTCGACTCACATTTTCGTGAGGGAATTTCTGGGAATCCCCTACTTCTTTCGGAGAATCCTTTCCACAATTTAGAATTATTCATTTTTTAGGTTTGAACTATTTTAGGAAATCATGATACCTCAGCTCTACGAGTACTGGTATCGTAACTATGAAGCTCTAAATTTCCTTTTTACACAATTTCGGTACCCTATAGCTACTAAACGCGACGAAATTGAACAAATCAACAACTTATACTTTACTGCTTGATGTACCATAATCACTCCAAGTTTGTCGGTCGAATTATGTTACGCCCTCTATATTATATTACCTTTTTGATGATATATTATCAGAAAAGCAATGAAGTCCCATTCAACAGGTGTCAAAACTGAAAGTAGGGATTAGTATGTGGAAAGTTATAGAATAGAAAGAAATATGGAAAGAGATAAGGAAAGAAGGAAAGGGGGAAGTTCTAAAGCGATAACAGCAGAAAACACTGAACAATCTAGTTTGGGTAAACTGTGTGTGTGTGGGGGGGGAAGGGGTGTCGATAGCCCCTAGTTTGGACTTCTGTCAACCACGGGAACCAACCTAACGGCCCGCGTAACGGAGAGTTGCCACTAATCTAACAAAAGAAAACCGAACTCCTAACGCCAGAGAAATATGGGAACATTATTACTGCAAGAGAATAATATATATACAGGGTGTATCTTTAATGGTGGGTCAAACTTTAGGGGATGATGGAGAATGACAAAAGACGTGATTTAAGCGAAGAAGTTGTGATCCGAAAATGCGTCAGAGCTGAGCTATAGCCCGCCGAAAATTGACCAAAGTAGAACAAAAATGGATAGAACGAGAGAACAAAGTGTCGGAGAAAGGTCGGGTCAAAGGAACGATTGCAGTATGTGACCTGTAGATGCGATTCATATACACATCGATGCGGAACAGTGGCGGCACAAGGGGGCGCATATGGCAGCACTGGTTGGGAGCGGAAACACGGGGTCAAACGTACCGAGATGATGACAAATGACAGAAAAGCAACGGGAGAGACGAGACGAGAGTTTGACAATGCATCAATCCCGAGCCAGAGCCCGCCGAAACTGCGATGGAATACGACACATTAGCGAGAACTAGAGAACGAAGTGTCGGAGAAAGGTCGGGTCAAAGGAACGATGGTAGTATGTGCCCTGTAGATGAGATTCATGCACACATCGATGCGGAACAGTGGCGGCGCATGCGAAGAAACACAGCAATGTACTGTATTACTAGCGGAGCGTTGGTAAAAGTGCCAGGGCGACGTGACAGTGCGACAAGAGGCCAGCAGACACGTGGCTGCTCGTTTCCTGCGTCACGAACGCGGTATACAGTGTGGATGTTGACAGGGGTGTGGAAGAATGTGGGATCGCAAAGTCCGTAAATCACCGAAGTGTCAGAGCGCTTCTAGGAAGCAGGATCCTTGGAGCACGAAATACGTACGGCATACACGACAACGGAGTGCGGTAGAAGGTCTGGTAAAACAATCGTACAGTGGGTGTGGTAATGTAGGACGACACATACTAATGCTATACAAGACTGCACATAATACTGGTAGGACGAAAACACAATGAGCAAATGTACTTACATTCACAGCAGCTGCTCAAAATGGCGTCCCTGGGATGCGATGCAGGCATGGCATCGCCGTAATAGGTTTTGGCGCATCCGCTCGAAGATGCCTGGGTTGGTGCGAATCATCTCACAGGCAGCGAGGATGCGTGCAAGGAGGGTTTCTTCGTTCTGGACAGGTGTGTCGTAGACGAGCACTTTTCCATAACCCCACAAGAAGAAATCAATGAGGTTCAGATCAGGGAAGCGTACCGGCCAAGCAATCGGACCGCCCCTTCCGATCCAAATATGCGGGAAGGCATCGTCAAGGCACTGACGCACAGCTGCGCTAAATTATGCTGGGGCCCCGTCATGCTGAAACCACATACGTGCACGAACTTTAAGAGATAAATCTTCTACGAATGCAGGGAGTCTTTCGCGCAGGAACACTGCGTACACTGGTGCTGTTAAGCGAGGCGGTAAGAGATTGGTCCTATCAGCTGGTCACCGAAGATGCCTGCCCAGATATTTACCGCAAATCGCTGTTGATGTCCATGCACAATGGTACCATGCGGATTTGCATCGGCCCACACATGATTATTCCGGGTATTGAATACATCCTCTCGCGTGAAACAGGCCTCATCTGTGAAGAGTATGGCGGCAAGAAACTACGGGTCTTGCAAGCAGCGCTGCGCTAGCGTTTCACTAAACACCACACGAGTTGCGAAGTCTGTAGGATGAAGGTCTTGCATTTTCTGTGGATGATAGGGGTGTAGTTCCTGTTCCCGGAGTACTCTCCACACAGCAGTGTGATCAACCACCACTTCTTGTGCTAATAATCTAGTGCTGCTCGACGGGTGTTCTGTCACACGCTCAAGAACCTCTTCTTCAAGGTTGGGAGTCCTGGTTGTTTCTTCGCCTGCCGCGGTCGTGACTGACTAGGCGCAAGTTTCCCGTTTACCGTAAACGCCGAAACAGCCTCGGAAACATGGTGTACTTTGGATGGCGCCTGTCTGGATATCTGGTGCGATACAACCTTGCAGCTGCACGACTGTTTCCATTCGCTCGCCCATAGACAAACACCATATCTGCAAGTTCTTCCAACGTGAACGCCATTTCACTCCCGCACTACGCCCTCTCGAGACCAATAGCACAGACAACGCACAGGTACTGATACTGAGCGACTAACCACAGAATAGTAACACGCCGTCTGCAGGTTCGGGAAGGCAACACGTCACCTGCACAACGATGACGTACATTACCGTCGAGTCATGTGATACAGATGGCGTACAGCGACAGAGCCTCGTGTTCTTTCCTCTGTTTGTGTGCAGCCACCAACGTACGTAACGTATGATATCAACGCAAGGACAGGTGTCGAATGCCGCTTGTAACACGACGACGCGTGTTGTTTGTGGGTTCGGCAATAGGGCTTTCAGGAAACAATGTATGGACGCTGTCGTGTGGAGCATTGTACTTGCCCCAATGTCGCGACAGCGTCATACCACGCAACGTGCGGCTCTTGCAACGCGCACTACGGATCCGTCTCTCACATTGCTTACTCTGTCATTTGCCATCATCCAGGTACGTTTGACCCCATGTTTCCGCTCCCAACTAGTGCTGTCATATGCGCCCCCCTTGCGCCGCCACTGTTCCGCATCGATGTGTGCATGAATCTCATCTACAGGGCACATACTGCCATCGTTCCTTTGACCCGACCTTTCTCCGACACTTCGTTCTCTAGTTCTCGCTGATGTGTCGTATTCCATCGCAGTTTCGGTGGGCTCTGGCTCGGGATTGCTGCATTGTCGAACTCGGGATCCGTCTCTTACATTGCTTACTTTGTTATTTGTTATCATCCCGGTACGTTTAACCCCATGTTTCCGCTCCTAACCAGTGTGTCATATGCGCCGCCCTTGCGCGGCCACTGTTCTTCATCGACGTGTACATGAATCGACTCTACAGGGCACATACTGTAATTCTTCCTTTGACCCGACTTTTCTCCGACACTTCGTTCTCTCGTTCTATTCATTTTTGTTCTACTTTGGTCCAATTTCGGCGGGCTATAGCTCAGCACTGACGCATTTTCGGATCACAACTTCTTCGCTTAAATCACGTCTTTTGTCATTCTCCATCATCCCTGAAGTTTGACCCATCATTAAAGATACACCCCTGTGTATATATATATATATATATATATATGAATATAACTTCAGGGGATGAATTTTGAATCGTATTGAACGAGACTTAGATTTTAACCAGGGAAGGGAACAAGCCGGATTTCGTCGTGGATTTAGCACAATGGACCACATACAAACATTCAATAAAGTTATGGAAAGGACTAATGAATATGAACTTCCACTATGTTTGGGATTCATAGATTTTGAAAAAGCTTTCGATTCGGTCTCCTTGTCAGCTGTACTTAAATCACTTGAACATCAAGGCATCGAAAGTGCATACATCAAGTTACTGCGAAACATTTACTCGACTGCCACTTCTGTCATTAGACTGCATCAAGAAAGTGAAAAATTTAAAGTTGGAAAAGGAGTAAGGCAAGGAGATTCAATTTCTCCAAAACTGTTTTGTGCGGTCCTGGAGAGAGTGTTCCAAAATTTAAACTGGGATGAAGTTGGAATTAAAATTAATGGCGAATATCTTCATCGCCTACGGTTCGCTGATGATATAGTCCTGTTTGCTTCAACTGCAGAAGAACTACAAACCAGAATGGAAGAACTGAGTAACGAGAGCTCGAAAATAGGCCTTAAAATGGACTTAAGTAAAACAAAAGTAATGTACAACCAACATACTGCAAAGAAGGAAGTGAAGATTAACGATGAGACAATAGGCATAGTTGATGAGTATGTTTACCTAGGCCAGCTTAAAACATCGAATGCAAAGTTGACTGATGAAATAAACAGAAGATGTAAAATGGCTTGGAGTTCTTTTGGAAGACTACACTTTATTTTCAAAAGCAAACTACCAATGTGTCTGGAGCGTAAAGTTTATAATCAATGTGTCTTACCCGTGATAATGTACGGCTGTGAAACTTGGGCATTGAATGCGCAAACGACTCAAAGATTGAGTCACACAAAGAGCAATGGAGAGGTACATCCTAGGAATAACCAGGAGGGACAGGAAGACAAATGAATGGATTCGCCCACAATCAAAGGTAGAAGATATAATCAAGACTGCGAAGAAGATGAAGTGGAGATGGGCCGGTCACATAGCTAGACGAACAGATGGAAGGTGGACGACAAATGTACTACAGTGGATTCCTAGAGAAAAGAAACGACCGAGACAACGTCCAAATGTAAGATGGGTAGAAGAAATCAAGCGTTTTTCAGGAGCTACATGAATGAGGATATCAGCAGAACGAGATATGTGGAAATAAAAGGGGGAGGCCTTCATCCAGCAGTGGATAGAAAACGGCTGAATATGATGATGATGATATATAGTTACAAAATTTAAGAGATGTGTCCACATCCTGGGAATGTCTCCATCTGATTACAATTTGTATACTATATATTAGTACAGAACTTGTACTACTTTGTAAATAAACACTTCTTAAAGTTCTTTATAATAGACGTAGTGTCTGTCTTTCTGTTCATCCATCAAAGTTTTACAATAATTAACCGATTACATAAACTTACAGGCAGATCTTACATAACAGTAGCTCAATTAGGATTTTAAAACAATACTGGTTATGCTCAGTAACCTTACAAAGTTTTATTATTATTTGCATATCTAGTTTTATATATATATATATATATATATATATATATAATGATCGAAATTTTATATATAATGATGAGGTAGCCAGACAGAATAAGTGGTCTGGGACAATGGATGACGTTTATTGGATAAGCTCCAATAATAATAATGATAAGTATTTATTATATTCAAATTGGTAGGTGCTTAACTCGTAAAAATTCCTCCTTACAATCCAAATCCCGTCAGAAAAATTTCTAAACCGATATTCTAATAAAATATATGTTTCAACATAAACATGAATTCCCTTAATAAGAAAGTACTAACTAATCATAACATGGATCCATGGGATGTAGGGGTGTTACTCAAAATATAATTTCATAGACAAATCTAGAAGTAAAGGGGAAATCCAAGAAAAAGGAATGAAATCAAAGGATTTGACAGAGAATGCGCTCGAAATTCGAACAAGAAGATTTCAGAAGGAGTTTGAAAGATGTTTTGCCGGCTTAAATTTACTTGTCACTAACCCCTACGACACAAACTTAACCTATTATTTACTATGACAGAAGGAAAATTCACAGAATAGTGTGCACTGTACTTATAACATAACAATGAGATGCTCTCCATTTATTTGTATTATTACAAATAAGCTTTATCGCTGAAAATCTACGAAAAGGTGTATAGTGAGGCGGCATCCCAACCGTGTCAGCATCTAATATGGGCCTCAAAATGACATATCTAAGGTTCCACAGGAATGTTTCTCACTGCCTCGATATCTTAATTCAATATAAACGAAGGGTATTCAATATTTCCTAATTATATAAAAATAACTTGGATACAGCGGAAATCCCAAACTTTGTCTACTAACTAAAATTTAATGTGTACGTCATGAAAGAAATGTTCTGAACTGCTTCTCAACAGCATTAATAATTTCTTGAGATAACTTCCACACAATAAGTATTTTGCACCAAATATACACATAAAAGCGCCACTTATATTTACGTTATGTACACGGGTGGTAATCACTCTCGAGAGTGAGTGATATCTACTTTGTCGTATCACCATTATTCAAACTGCATCCACACACAAATGCTAACAGGATTTCCAAAACACTTCATAAGGGAAGTGGCATTTGGTTAACACAAGGGGTAGTTAATAATGACGCAAAATCATAATACGGGGCCAGGTAGTCAATACTCCTTGCTAGAGTCTTTGGCCTGCTCCCCAGACTGCAATGAACATTACAATAACGAAACATACTGTAGCGATGAGTATTGAATATAGTTTCGGACACTCATAACATCCGGTACAATTAGGTTAACTTGGATTACATTCAAGTAAACACACAGACACTTCTTAATGGGAATGACCGTGGTATGCTGATATTACAGAGAAAGATATGCATCACTTTCCATATCATATCGCCATCCGTGAATGTACAATTGAGTAATCTCCTCCTCGCTGCATTCAATTTAATACTGTCATTTATACAGCGGTAAAACAACATTGAGGGGAAATTAGCAAGCACCCATGGAATTATAACGACATGACAGGTGCTGAAAAGGAGTAAAATTTTATGGCAATGATGATAATACTTTGACAGACGACGGAATCCTGTACAGTAACCGGTTCAATGAATTACTTTTGAATCATGAATTTTAACCTTTGAACACCCTCATATCCTAATAATGTACGGAGCTAACCAGAACGCTGGTATTAATAGCAGTAGTCGTCACTTTGGCAGAAGAGGTACAGTTGTGTGTGTGTGTGTGTGTGTGTTAAGCGCATCATAATAATTGCAGGTTGTGCTGTAATTAAAACCCAGTGCTGGTTCTATCTATGCAAACCAGCTTCAAACACGTTCTTTTATGGAAAATTATATACATCTTCAGAGAAACCCTTTCTCATAGCAAAACTTCTGTTTGGAATTTGATCAGTTAATTTTTAGACGCGTACACCTACTCGCAATAGTCCAACAAACTTCTAAGTGAGTTTTCTTCCTCCAACTCGATGGCTTTGATATTAAAAAGAATAAAACTATACCTGGTGAAATGACAAAAAATCCAACGACTACTGCAGGGCAGTGTTGCCACAGGTCTAGGTTTGAAGTGGGCTGAAAAATAGTACCAAATTGAAACAAAGTGGGCTGAATTCATTTTTTTTCTACGCCAGTATAATACATGACTCTATAACACGAAACTAAAAGGTATTCAGTTATTGTTCATTCTACTATGTTTTGAAACGAAGAATACTGTAGTATATAGTGTGATTCAATTGATTCCTCTCAAAAACTTTCAAGAACCCAAATAACATGCTTCGTTGGACCTATGAACGGTATTATGTCGGCAATGTTGGTTTATGGTGGGTTGGATGTCCAACCAATGTCCAAGCACAAACACAGAAGCATCAAAGAAGGCAATTGTTGGTCCAAGGTGAAGAAAACTAACAAAAGGTCAACGTAAGGAAAACAGTATGCCCGGTTCGTAACATACAACGTCAAGCCAGCCAGAAAACCAGATAGTTGGCCCAAGGTAAAAAAAAAAAAAAACTAACAAAAGGCCAACGTGAGGTAAAACGTATGCACATATAGGAATGAATTCAACGCAATGCAAACCATAAACAATGCGTTACAGCATTCATTTTCCCAATGATTTTATTGTTATGTTGTCAACAGAAAATGATTGTCTTGCCAACCACATTGTTATGTTGGTCCAACCGTATTTATTGTTAGTGTCTCCATCGTCGTTGGTTTACCGACTTGAATCCGCACTTGGGTCAACCAATTTTATTATTATTTCAACAATACTCCCGCGCAGGAGAGAGAGAGAGAGTTGGCTAGATGACCACCAGCTGACCTATTCCGGTACAACAGCTAAATTCCTTCTGTCGACCTAATTTCGGCCTGCCAAAAATTTTCGTACGGAAAAGTTCATAGGTGCTACGCAATGCAGCTTTTATAGTTCTAACATATAATATTGGATTAAAACTGATGTGGATCAGGGTTTCCGCCAGGATTTTCAGTAGGGGGTGTAAAGTCAAAATTGGGAGGGTGTGAGTGAAGTTTCGTACAGTTTCTATCAATTTTTTACAGCAAACATTTTAAAGTTAGAGGGACGTTGTCGAGATTGGGGGGGTGGTCTGACGGAATCACTGGATATGGATTACGTAATTTCGAAACCTGATAATCTTGTTTCCAAACTCTGCTAATGTTTCCAATGTTACTTTTTAAAGGTTGTTTGCTGTAATTCACATAAAATTCAAGTTCCTGAATCGATGTTATTGTCAGTGTCAACAAGAAAGTATTTTATCCAATTAACATAAATGCTTTAATATAACATTTGCTTCATAATCAAATCAGGAATTTGTACATTTTATGAAAAACAGAGAAAAATCAACAGTAACATGGATATAGTAGCTTTTGCAAACAAGCTTCTCAATTGTCTTCGTACCACAAAAGGAATGAAAAAAAAAACACTTACACTTGGAACACCAGTGTAGCCGAGTGGTTAAGGCATCAGACTTCTAAATCACATCGGAGGCACGAATCTCATCATAGCACAACTTTTCACCCAACAGCGAAGACAATACAAAAAGGCAAACTAAATATGGATCAGCACTGCGTGCAATATACCTTCCAGAAAATAACAATAGCTGTTCTGGGCGGATATTTTGCGCGTCGGTGGGTCGTGGAATTGTTGGTATTTCGTCTGCATTGTCCGCACAGGTGTCTCGGTTGGTACATCGTTGAACCGTTGTTGGCATGTTCTGTTGACCTCCTGTTGAGTCATTGTCGTTGCGAACATTAATCCAACGTGCGGCCAAATGCACATTGAAATTACCAAGGATGCTAAAGAAACAAGGTAGGTGCCACGCGCAGATATAACGTCTGGAGTCTCGCTCGTATGACGTCATCCGCAGTCAAGAAAGCAAGAGGATAGGATAACACATACGAACACAAGCTGCACCCATGCGTTTACCACACAGAAGGGACATAAGCTAATTGGCAAAATGATTTGCAATTAGATTTTGTTGTGTTTAGTGTGTCATTAGTTCCAAACTGATATTTAATAAACCCAGCGGACATGTTATCGCACTAAGGCGTCTGTACAAAGTGCAGGGACTTGGGAGAGGATAACACAAAACTCTTCTGAAATAATGAAAGCACTTTTTCGATAGTGCACGTACTATAACAGCTTTAGCAATATTATCACTTTCCCAGGTCTAACATGCGACATTAAGAAGCATTTCATGTTGGTTTTTTGAAAACATTTTGTTAAATTTTTCACTAATCTTTTTAAATTTTGATAATTTTTTTCGAGATAATATATTTTGTTTCCTAAATCTAGAATTTTTCCTCTGCATCTCAAAAGTTACGTTTTTAATAAACAATTCTACGACAGCAATCCTTCAAATTGACCGTCATTTACAATAATTGGATCATTGCTTGTAAGAGCAGAATCGGCTACATTTATAACCAAACTTTGAGGTTTTAAGATATCTGACACAAGTTTCTTCCGATTTCTCTCTTCACATCTTGCGCTACTTGCTTTGTTTCGATCGTCCGTCAACATTCAACGTCCGTAAACAATAACAAATGAGGTTCTGCAGAATCTTTTAATTTTATTTTTCCCTGGGTTAACCAGTACCGGATTTAGAAATTTTCCTATGGGGAAAATTAAATTTTGCCGTCCTTTCCATTGCTCTTTTGCCACCCTTTCCATTTTTCTTTTAGGCAAACAACACGACCGGCCGACCCGACGGCCGCAACATTGTCTCGCATCACGTAGTGTACTTTTGTTATCATCTCTGGAGCATATCGTGGCATCGCTATTACTAACTCCAGTAAGGCAATAGACCTGCCTATCTGACTTCATAGTTTTGAATTTTGAAGATGAAGGGAGATTGTATGGAATAACATAAAAATGTCTTAGTGCGCCAGTATTGAAATTTTGAACACGTTTATGTCAATTACAATTTAAACGGCAATTTTACTTCCTCATTTTTAATCTTTAGCTGTTTGTCTCCCGGGGCGCTTGCCCCCTTAGATCCGCCACTAGGGTTAACCGAGCAATTCAGCTTTCAAATCGCGAATGTAATCTGATTCATCAAAATGTTCAGGGCAAATATATGAATTGTCCTGATTGAAAGTGTCGTCCTCCTACATAAATACACCCAACTGCTACGAAGAGGTTTTTTTTTCAGAAACCTATGGTATGTTATTACTTTATCATGTACCTTATCTCTGTTTGTACAAGCAGCAAGAGCAGTGATTCCGCCAGACCTACCCCTGTGGGTGTGTATACCTCCAAAGTCTCAACAACACCCTCCAACTTTAAAATTTTTGTGGGAAAATCGACAGAAAAAAATAGATACAAAACTTCACTTACACCCTCCCAATTTTGACTTAACATCCCTTGACTGAAAATAATGGCGGAAACCCTTAGTAAGAGCACAAGCTGATGGCATGTTCTAAATGTAATTGGAGAAATACAAAATACAGTAAATCTAACACAAACGAAAGGATAAAACAAAACCACACTCTGATACACCACACAGCACGCATTCGCAAGCCCGCGAGCCGTATTTTAATTATCGCGCGCCTCCAGTCTTGTCGGCTAATGACGTCACTTGCTACTGGAAATTACCATGTAGTTGATTCTACGTTGGGCATCACTGTTCAGGCCGGCGTTATGGCCAACGGCCATCGTAGGGCGAATCGTACTGGCTAACGTGCATCTAACATCAAACCATACGATCAAATTTTTGTTGGCAAACAAATTTTGCTGCTTGGGCAGTGATAGGTGCTAAAAATTCCCCTGCTACTTTCCCCATGTGCCCATCTAGTGTCATTTCTTGAACATCGCGTTTGTACTTTTCATCGGCGTAAATCGGTAATTACGGATTTTCCACACAAAGTTTGTAGGTTAGGCGGTGCAACGTCACAGAATAAATATTCAATAGTGATTTTAATTCGCCCAACACACAGTATGAGTAACGTTAGATGCAGGAAAAATCTGAAAACAAACTGACATGTTTGAAAGTGTGACAAGTAATTGTTAAATGGTGCTGAATTGGGTAGAATCGTACCAACTTATTTACGAAAGGGGCTGAAAGTGCCAGCGTGGCACCAACGGGCCAATGAATGATAAAAAGGGCTGAATCTGGTACAGTTGTACCAAGTGTGGCAACGCTGCTGCAGGGAAAACGGGAGACTGTCACTTATTTAATTAAACCTGTATATTTATATCCTTATGTTCATCCACTTGTATTAAATCATTACTTCTTGGGTTTCACTACAATTTTATGTTTAAAAGTTTAAAAATGCCGTCAGCCAAAGTAAGATTTCTTTGTGGTTATTTTCACGCTTATTTCTGGTTCACTGTTGGCAAAACCTCAGTGGTGCACTCCCTAAGTTGGGCAGATGGGGAGCCTTTTTTATAATTGAAAGATTTCAAGGAATATCGTTGCCAAAAATAATAATATAGTGATCCAAATAAAGTAGTTTAGCGTTCTTCATCACTATAATGTATAAGCAGGTGCCCAAAATTTCTGATAAGAAGAAAAGTATCTCTGCCAGTCATTACTTTGAGTTCCGTAGTGGAGGCGAGGTATCCAAAAAAAAAATTATAAAATTCCCATAATGGATATAATCCACACAGTTCTGAGACTGTATAATATAGTTGGTCGTTTATGGGTTTTCTCAGCAGAGAGCAGAGGAAGAGTCAGCACCAAAATATTGATCAAAGTCGTAAATTTTCTTCTCCAAATAACTATGGAATGGATAGACGGATTTGAGTAAGTATTTTTCGTAACTTACAAAAAGTCACATTCTCTCTACGTTAGAGGAAACCGTACTCAAATTTTTCTATCCATTCCCAACTTGTTCGCAGAAGAAATTTTACGGCTGGATACAAACTTTAGTTGTTGACAGTACATACAAGTCACAAAAGTGAGATAAGGACAACCTACTTTGAAGAGAAACTAATAAAGTGCAGACGATTTGAAGCAATTGAAGAGTACAGGGAAATTAGGAGGTTGTCCATTTAAAAAATCAGTTTGCACTCCAAACAAGTGCAAAACAATTACTGATAACCGCTAGGAAAGTTCGAATCCAAAAGCGTAAATAATCCACACGTTATAAAGGTTCTTAGAATAGTAAATATATGCGTTAAATGAGAGAGTTAGTCTTTAAAATTCGTATTACGAGAAATCACCTTTCTTGGACATGCCCCTCCTTTCCCTCTACTCTTTAATTAAGAACTAAGTTTGCAACATATGCAGACAGTTTAGAATCACATCGGACACTTCGAATGCTTCGCAGAAAGTTTTGACAAATTAAAGAACCAATGGTGTAGAAATACCTCAACGTCGAAGATTGAGAAGTAGATAAAAAATGTGTCTAAGCAGCAATTTAAACTTTTCATTTGCAAATACGGTCGTCCAAAACTACTAACCAGAAGAAAATGTATTTATTGAGTATCTCTCATAATATTGTGCGTGTTTTAACAGCAGATCGGCAATCGATACACTATGTTTATCTATAATATTTGCATATCGACGATGAGGAGTTCAAAGCTGACTCAAGTAAAACTTAGGACAAAAATAAGAAAATATAGCATTACGATTTCCAAGTAACATGTCTTATTTCATTCCTTGCATCGCATATACTTGGAGAGGGGCAGGGACGGAGTTGCTTAGCCGCGTGTAATTTCCGGATGGGCCCCGCCAGTCCTTTTGTCTTGCAAGCGCAATGTTACCCGATAAAGAATACCAGTTATGGCCGGTTTCACCAACCTTCCTTAAATTTCGGTTGAGGGCGCGTTAGTTAACGCTTACATAAATATTTAAGCATCCCTTAAGTCTTTTCCATTGCATCAACATTTAACGCTACGATTTAAGGTTCCCTTAACAAACGAGACGTTAAAGCATTGGTATTCATGAATATGTAATTTCTCATACATGCTGTTCTATTTTCAAGAATTGCGATTGGTTGATCCGCGAGATTGGCCACAAATAAATGACAATCACAGTGCGTTAAGTATAAAGTAAACAAATTCAGCCTAATTTCCCGCGTGTATAGTATATGTTGTACTGTATTCAGAGCGCTACAAATGAATGCTTCAAATTAAATATTGTACCTTAGAACCCATAAATGTTTCTTATCTATCTCGCCTGATTGACGGAAAGTAAGTGTCAGTGTAGGGTCTCCGTACCTGTAATGGACCAGTCGCCAGTGGTTGAACCATAAGGGAAACAAACGGTAATAATATTTATATTTAATACAGCAGTAAACAAAATACGTTTTATTTTTCCGTAAGGTTTAATAGTGTAGCCCCCAAACGCTGTGCAATCAGAAAACGCATTGTCACCCACCAAAATCACTTAAATGCATAAAGTGAATCTTGAGCTACAACTAATACATGATATACGTGCATATGTACTAGAAGCCACGGTACAGTGAAGTAATTAATTATTTTATCCCTTCCTTGTTCAAGGAACAATCTATAGTAAATAGAATGAATGATTTACACTGGAACAATCGTCGTTCACAATTGGCTATTTACAATTGGTCACCTTACTGGTGCAACTTCACCTTCAGCAATAAATTTTTGTCTTGTCAAATGAAACAAATGCGAGTTCTTTGCCTTTTTCTGCACTGTCTCAGGCTTTGTTTCGTAGACCAAATAAGTATTTTTATATTATTATATAAACGTCAGTTCTTGTTTACACTTGAAATTTTACTTATTTGATCAACTATTGGTACGATCACCTTGTATAGTTTCGACACCGTGCAAATAGAAGCAGATGAAGCTATAAACACATTCCTCGAGTATGTTGATACGGATTGTTTTAATTCTATCGGCTTTTATTCCGCAGAGCCGATCAAATTACCTTATGTTCATTCTTTTTTATTGTTTACTATATTACAGTGGGTTAAGTTAGGTTATTTTACACAACTTTTTTTTTTAATGTTTGCAATTAAAGCTACAGTGACTGTATCGGCTCTGCGGAACTTCTTTCCCTTCGTAACTTACCTACTTACGTAGTTAATTAAGAAATTTTTTATATTAGCTTCTTCTGTTATGAGGCGGATGAATGTACTTCCAGTGTAAATATTTTGGTTGCATCCAATGCAGATAGTGATACACTGATAGTGGCATGAATGCAAGGACACTTTTTCACGGAGGCATGTGTTGGTGTACCCACATCACTCTTTGATTTTACATCACATTCTTCTGCATTGTACGGAACCGAAATAATACAAATAACTACATTAGAAATTAGTAGTTCAAAGCCATATGACAGAAGTAACTTACAGAAAGAATTACAGTTAATTGCAATGTTCTCTTTATTCCGATAAATACAGACTCGTTTTGTTACATTTGTCTAGTGATCTATTTAAAAATGGACAAGAATTACGTTTTGTCTGTAGTTAAGGAGGTTTAGCATTCAACGGAATATTAAAGCATCTCAATGCTCTATGTATATATGAACGCATTATGTTTGCAGTTCTTTTGTGCAAGACAAGGTGAAAATGTATAGCTGATTACATCCACAATGGAATCACCTTCTAAACAGTGTACAAGGGAGCTTTGTACGAAAAGTTCTACTTATGGAGTGCCTTCCCTCAACTATTCCCGACGGCCAGACTCAATGTTATGAGTAACTTTGGCTAATATGTAGTTTTAATGTGGAAAGTCATGGTTATATAACTAGTAATAATCACTACAACCCGAGAGTTCAAAAGAAACAAATGCATTGCCCACCCCTTTCTGAAACAGTTTTGTCAATTATATATATACACGTGCATTACTGGAAAGTGTTCTACCAAGGAAAGTATAATTTACTGTGTTATTTACACATTATACATTGCACACAAATGTGTTGCCTGTAAAATTGCCCAAAGAATGCATCTTCTTAAGTATTTCTTGTATAAACATTATCGACCATCATATTTACATTGCTAGGTAAGAAAGCAACGTTATTTCCGAAAGTACAAGGATACATATTTAGGAAAATATAAATCATACACTATAATCAGCATAGTTCTCCGCCATATTCCTACGTAATTTAAGGTCGCGTTAAACAGTTAAGGGAGGAAAATCGCGTCCTTAAGTTAAGGGCGAGTTTGAGGAGCTGTTAACCTTGAGGGAGGTTGATGAAACACTCTGGCGCTGTGAGAAAGCGTTAAATGGGCTTAACGCTTCCTTACCATTTAAGGAAGGTCGGTGAAACCGGCCATTAATCCGCTTTTACTACACATGTACTACTGGTATCGTTAGGGTCTTGCCGGTCTTCTACATTTTTTTCACTTTTGACATACAAAACTGTTCTGACCAATATGAAGGCAGTGCTGAAGTCAGCAGGCCTAATGTAGGGCCCTCACAAATCTCAAGAAGGGGCTGTGTAAAGATTTTAATGGTAAATGCACTCTGCACATTTACTTAATACTAGTTATTTCAAGTTCTGATCAGTACCCTAAGAAACCTTGCATGTTTTTTTGGAACCCTCTACCATGAAGGGTATTAAAACCACTTGAAAAGTGTTTTTGGCGTTCACGCGCCTTAACCCCCACTACCACGAGGGTCCATTTGTTCCCAGTGGGTGGGCCCTTTGGTTTCATATATGGGACTTTTTGGTTAGGGGAAACAAACGAACATTGAAATATCGTGTTAATTATGTCTAATTTGTTGGTATTATTACTTAACTGAAAATTTAGTTTAATTTTTAAACAAGTAGAATAAACTCAGTGTTTTTTGGAACTATTATTTTTGCAGCTAGTTACTGAAAACGTTTCATTGAAAACAGAATCTGATAAAGTAATTAATCATCTAAGAAATTAATAATTAGTTTTATTCTTAACGGTCGTATTCAAATGTAGAAAAGAGAATGTGTCATTATCATTTGCTCACAAAAATAATCAAATCTCATAAAAATAGCTCAAAGAGTGTTCGATTGTGGTGCACCAATCATTTTCAATAAAAAAAGAATAAAATGTGCTTAAAATAGATAGAAAACTAAGTAAAATTGAAGTCCAATATCAATTTCCAGTACTTAGTAAATAGTGTAAATGATATTGTTAAGGTTTAAAATTTTTGATAGGTCAGCTTGCTTTATAGATCAAGTACTTCAATGGGTGAAATTTCGCAGGGTAATTTAGTTCAAATACAAGAAATACATATTTGACATTTAAAGCAAGTGCCTTCTTTATTACATAAAGATAGTATAAAAGTGATTCGGGACTGAGAAGGTTATGGTGGAGAAACAGCTTGAATAGTTTGTCAGTTAATAAATTTCAAAAGAGACAACGGACTGAAAAACGAGGAAAAAACTTGTTCACTACAATTTCGTTCAGCTCTATTTGCCTTTAGGATCTTGACTTGTCCTTGTAAGATTAATTAGGAATGATAGATAGTCAAGAGAGAGTAGGTAATGAAAGAAAATTAGGGAAGATTAATTCTTAACCCTGCTCTTTTCTTCTGTTCTCCTGAGGGTATTCTTTTGGAAGAGGAGGAGGGCATAGATCTAAGTTAAAGGTTGGCAATTAGAAACCTACAAGTACGAAGTTTTCTTACTTTAAAGGGATACAATAAGTGAGGAGGCGTCGTAACTGCCTATGTAATTTTTTAATGGCTCTGAGTGGCTAGATTGTGAAAGAGTCGTTACTTAGCAGTAACGGCTGCTGAGGGGCAATTCAGATTTGCTTCTTCAATTCTTCAAAGAACACAAAAACATTTCTGGGATGAACAGTTTCTGTATTATGATTATGCCTGCAGTAATTGAAACATCTCTAAATAGGGTCTTCTCCGTTTTACGTGCTTTCATAATGAAGTGTATACGAAAATACAAGACAGTCAGCTCATTAAAGTCCTCTCATGTAGTCTGCTTGAAAACAGTGAGCATTCATCTATCACAGAGAGTGAATGTAATTCGATTCGGATAGATATTATGGTTATGATTTTCAAAAGATAACTAATTAAAATTTCAATAGTTTTTTAAAATAATATTCGTCTGCAGCTTTTGCTCAGCGCAATTTAACACGTTTCGTATCTGTAAACAGCTGAACACATTTGTGGTTTTTATTATTCTAGATCTGCACAGAAAACATAGTAAATGTTCTTCATGTATTTCAGTTAATCGACATTATATTGTGCTTACTGCTTATTAGGTTGCACACCATTTAAAAATGTTATTACTTGTAGGCACTGGCAATTTACAGCTCACAATTAACGATCACATTTGTTTATTTATTTATTGGACAGTACAAAGAGGCCTGTATCATTAGAAACTCAATCCGATTCTTCAAAATATATCTTGTGTATCTAGTATATGTATATATGAAGAATGGTAATTTTGCCGCCTGGTAATTTTAACTTATATACCAGATGCACGTCAAATGTCCGTATTGAATGTGTTTCTAGAAGCATTGGCTTTGTTATGTTCTTTCTTGAAAATTATAAATGACTCCATATTTTAGAAGTTCTTGTTAATTTCGCTAATTACATGGGGTGTATTTACACGATGGGAAAGGATTTCACGTTGTTTACTGTATCTTGTAACACATTTAGTAGCTGATCGTAACGGTTAAGCATTAGGAGTGTTCACTACAATACCAAGGATTCCCATCTAATATATAACCAAATGATTCACAAAAAAACATATTGTCGAAAAGAAACCGTTGTATGAGTTTAAGTGGATAAACCACATAAAATAACTTCCTATCAAGAAAATAATTTCTTCTGTATAAAAATATTAAGATAGTCCAGAATGTACTTCCTTTGCGCATTGGAATTAAGAGATGAATGAATCCAGTAAATGTATCTTCAGTCAGCCTTGGCCAATCGCTATTCTTGGCTATTCTTCGTATCAGTTTCTTCGCGTTAAAAGCATTGTGCTGTTTCTGCCCATATTTAAAATATAGAATACAATAGAAATAAGTGAAATCTGTTGCTCGATTCCTCAATGCAAAAAGCAGAACGATGTGAGATTCCTAGCTAAACTTTGAGGATGACTCAACAATATGACGGAGATATCGAAACTCAAACACGGGGAGGACTAACGCCCAGGAGAGCGATAGGGACTTGTACCCGTTAATACTTACAGATGTACTGCATGATGTATAGTGTATTCAACAAAAATAGCATGAGTCATCATCCGACAGTTGGCGAATCCATGCTTTTTATCTCACCATAATGCGCGTTTCCGAATGCATTAACTAGCGATGAAAGCGTATGACCACAGACAGTTTAAAAAAAAGAAAATGTCACACGAAATGATAACTGCCAACATGTTCTGAGTAACTGCATGGGATCATAGCACGTGTAAACGTAATATAATAATAAAAACTTTGTTCAGAAACCTTTATTAGTTACTTTTTAATTCTAAAATGATAATACTTCTTGGATTGTCTGGTATTATTCTGGATATATATCAATAGAAGACGTAGGTAGCTAAGTGAACTTTGGAAGGAACGATTGTCACACCAGCAGTGACTGAAGTGGATTAGCAAGAATACGGGAACGCTAGCACCAAGTGGCGGCGATTGACTATTGAAAGTAAAGGCAATAAGCTTCCATTAATCAATACGAAGGGGAACGTTAAATCCAAAATGAAAAAATGTTAAGGATACGGTGTTACCCTTGTTTCCCGATTTCGAGCACTGTGCAGCAAAACATTCGTTGTGACTGCGATAGACTCGCTCACTTAATCTAAAAGGGTAAGAGGGCAGATAAAAGTTCAAGAAAGGCTTGAGTACAGTAAACGATCCATAAATAAATAAATAAAAAATAATAATAAAACAGATTTAAAGACAAATTTTTCTTAAACAATTCGTACTAAAAAGTAAAAAAAAAAAATGTTTATGCATGACTAAAATGAAAAGCATGTGGCGCGCTCTCATATACAGTCACTTTATAAATTCTTCAATTGGTGCGCCCTAAGCTTTTCTTTTTATTTATGCGTAAACAAAATTATTTATTACTTTTTTGAACGATTTTTTAAAAAGAAAAGTATATCTTTAAAAGCTTTATTATTTATTTATGGATCGTTTAAAAAGCGTCTTTGAAAAGCTTTTTTTTATTATTATTATTTTACCCAAATTTTAAAGTGTTCTGCAACCAGTGAAACAGCAAATCGTTGCAGGCTAGTATTTATGCGTATTTTGTTTTTAAATATGCTTTTAAAATATTCTGCAATATTAGAACAATGAAAATGAAACAATATAATATTGCGTCGTCTCCGAACTTACGTCGCTGTGTAAAATTCCATCATTGTGTGACGTCGGGAAATGAGTTAAATTAAGGTTACAAGATTTAAGGAGTGAACTATAGAAAATAATTTTAAAATGTTCACTTTGTATGTACAAATTCCCTTAGCCAGTTTTTTCTTTCATTGCCACATATACGAAAGACAAAGACACGAAAAAGTTTGCAACATTTTTTGTATCGGTACAATATTCTTCTCGGGTTATCAATCAGGTGAAGTCTACATAGTCCGACGTTTCGAGAACATATATCGTTCTCATCTTTAGGGTCAGTATGAAGAGACTACGACTAGATGTAAATTCCTAGCGTCCGCAGGACCACCTTAGACTACTAGGGGCCTCTAGCCAACTTAGGCTACTTTCGTCCTTAGATTATACGAAAATATATTGTTTTGAATTGTAATTGTGCAATCTTCTGAACCGGACACTGCGCCGGGATCCAAGTCCGCACCGAGCAATCACCAAGGAAATCCGCCAAGGGCAGCCGGAAAAATGTTCAAAAAATTTAGTCCGGTCCAAACGCCCCAGTGTGTCAACAACACCCAGTGGTGGATGAAGCTATTTGGAGGTCCCGGGCTATTGACTCTGTTATTGCCCCATGGACCTCTCCTCTGCAGGGTCGTCTTAACATCATTGTTGGCCCTTGGACTAAGGAATTTGTTCGAGTCCCTGCCTGCACAGGTATCCATGGAACGGTAAATAAAACTAGATCGTTAGCAAAAATTCATTATTTTTAAAATAAACGTGCATTTTTAAAACTTTTATCTAATATTAGAATAAAAAAAAATCACAAGTTTCACCAGAATCAGCTACACAAATCTCATTGCTGTCTAGAATTTATTTTTATAAATAAACTCAAACAAGAGTTTGCAGTTACATAAAATAACCATAACTTATTTTCAAAATTCGAAACCAATTAATATATATATATATATATATCCCTCTCCCAACCCGTCTGGTCAGCGTGGGAGCAATAGACCAACTCCCTTCCTTCGGCGAGAGGCCTCATCCACTAGTGGATTGAATATTGCCGTGATTTATTTCATTATATATATCATTATCATACTCAGCCGTTTTCTATCCACTGCTGGATGAAGGCCTCCCCTTTTTCTTTCCACATATCTCGGTCTGCTGATATCCTCATTCATGTAGCTCCTGAAAAACGCTTGATTTCATCTACCCATCTTACATTTGGACGTCGTCTCGGTCGTTTCTTTTCTCTAGGAATCCAATGTAGTACATTTGTCGTCCACCTTCCATCTGTTCGTCTAGCTATGTGACCGGCCCATCTCCACTTCATCTTCTTCGCAGTCTTGATTACATCCTCTACCTTTGTTTGTGCGCGAATCCATTCATTTCTCTTCCTGTCCCTCCTGGTTATTCCTAGCATGCACCTCTCCATTGCTCTTTGTGTGACTCTCAATCTTTGAGTCGTTTGCGCATTCAATGTCCAAGTTTCGCAGCCGTACATCATTACAGGTAAGACACATTGATTATAAACTTTACGCTTCAGACACATTGGAAGTTTGCTTTTGAAAATAAAGTGTAGTCTTCCAAAAGAACTCCACGCCATTTTACATCTTCTG
>JAGDQP010004533.1:51704-84437 GCA_022664845.1 Lepisma saccharinum | reverse complement strand
AGAGCAATCTTAACCCAGTTGTGAACTAATAATGATGGAATGTTTTTTTATTTAAAATTAAAAAAAAAATCTTACCTGGCAAGCGCCGTAATCATAAATATTTGTAAAGTAAACTGATAAGATGTTTTACACTTATAATTTCCAGATGAGAAATTTCTGTTTGGTTAACAAGGAAACATACTGATGGGGCAGACATGAATTATATATATAATTCTGCCCATCAAAAGTATTTAAAAAGTGTGGAAATATCCTTATGTTCATAAATTGCTGAAAGAAATAGAAGGCAAATACACAGTAAAGGGTACAGGGTGGAAGGAGCTGTTCGAGGCATTTCTTCATGGCCACCATCTTGAAGTCCGCCATATTGAATCTCGATTGATTTTCTTAAATGGGAACGGGGTCATGTAATACATCATTTTGGAGTAGAATTTCACGAGAAATATGTTTGGGTAGTCAGTTTTTTCATTACTGTATTATTGTGATAGATAAGGGCATGTGTCACGAGTATGGAGTAATGGTGCAATACATTGAGAAAACTCATTTTCTTTTAAATAATGATGGAAATGAAACCAAAATGCATACAAATTGTTCCTGGGTATAGTGCCCTATCGAAAAGGATTTGTGTTTATTTGGATTTCCTTATTCCTGTTAATTCAAAGCGGAATTGGTGTTTTCATGCTATTGCATTATATTCTTATATTCTTATCTCGCACAATAATATATTTACGAAAAAACTGATTCACAAAAATATTTCTCGTAAAATTCAACTCCACAATGACATGTTACATGAGTCCTTTCAATTTAAAAAAATCAATCTAGATTCAATATGGCGGACTTCAAGATGGCGGCAATGAAGAACATACCTCCAGCAGCTAGCGCATTCCACCCTGTGAATTTGCCTCCATTTCTTTCAGCAATTTAAAAACATAAGAATATTTCTACACTTTTGCTTATCACTTTCCACAGACGAAATTTGACTTTTGTATTATCGATATCTCCCAAAGTAATCACATTCAAGTAGCCAAAATTTGCATGTGTACATATTTGGACATTTTAATCATGACGGAAGAAAAAATACATACTTCTGTAAAAATACATACTTCTGTAAAAATACAAGTACATCAGTATGTTTGCTTGTAAGTGAAGAACGCCTTCACTCTCGATGTGATAGTTCCAGGGTTCGACTCCCGGTAGGCGTCTAATTACGACAATGTCCCAACGATCCCAATAATTGGGGTGTTCTGTAATTAAGAAGGTAACGAACTCAGGATTGCAAATTCCAGAGTAATCGGCGATGAGGGGTTATAGAACTAACCACATTACAATTTTTTTATGCGAAAGTTGGTTGTAGGCCAAAATTCTGTATAGACTGTTCATTATAATTATTTTAGTTTCCAAATAAGAATTTCAATATTATGGAAATTAAAGATAACAAGATACTCACCAAAATGTTACATTCAAAATAGAAACGGATTGATAAGCGATGACTTGTAATACTGATTTATGATTTAATCTTACTATTATTTATGTTTATTATACAAGGACATATACCATAGTCGTAGGATAGATTGATTACACATACAAGCAACATCGCAACCAAATACGAACTTTATATTTTCCATTCTCGATTGGAACCACAGCCTCGGCATCTATTTTACATCTGAGAAGGGCCATTTAAATCCGAGTTCTTCTGGGATTTCCTCCGTTGGACACATAACTCAGCGACTGCTTCAGTTGGTGTTCCGGAAGAAATTACTACTTGCCGATAAAGACTTGTGGTGGATGGAGATAATGAGGATGGGATCCCAAGGGGTGCTCTCGAGAAGGGCTGCAAGCAAACTGAGCATCTTTACGGGGCCCGAAGGTCCGAGGTCAGCGGCTAAGATAGTCCCCTAGGGCCTCATCTCAAGTCGTTCTTAACAACCCTAGTGAAATAGAAGAATCACCCAGATTTCACAGACACACAGAAATAGAAAGTGGCCAAAAATCGGAAGAAGGGTGTGCTTGTATAAGTGCGTGCGTGTGTGTGTGTGTGAGAGAGAGAGTGTGTGTGTGTGTGTGTGTGTGTGTGTGTTTGAAAGGGAGCCTCAGAGAGGATCCCTTGAGGTTAGATACCAATAGTCATCCTTTCCTTTGGACTATCAAGTACTGTTCGAAAAGAAAAACTAGGAAGAAATGTTAAGGAACGTTTCTGTACAGTGTGCAGAAGAATGCATGACACGAGAAGTACTAAAAGAGATATAAGGGTTGATCCAAAAGTAACGTTCCTCGTCCTACTATATTTTTTAGTTATTTTTTTTTTTAATTTAACGTATTGGAATATACACTAATGATCCTTTTCCATATTGTTTCCGAGATGATTTATGCACTTGGCTCACCTTTCGGTGGAATTGAAGATCGTCTCTCAGCAACCGTCAGATTCTCAAAGTTGAAACAATCCTCAGGGCGAATCCTGTAACGCTGCCTCATTCGGTAAATAGCTTTAGGAAACATACATCATCGTTTCGCCTTAGGCACTTGCATAGTTTATAACATCTATTGAAAATCACGTGACGATGCAGCTTCCGCGGCCTACTAGTATAGGTTTTATAAGCACTGACCGCCACTGAGCACTCAGAACATGGATGGAGGGGTTAGAAGCAAAACTGTCCATTCAGTCCATCTGTGCAGTGTTTTTCGTTCCGCCGAGCGCCTGTCGGTACTAGAACTCGAATAGATGTTCGTTCTTTTATTTATCCTCCTTCTGAGGAATAAATGTTGACGCCATTCTTCTGGCTTATGATAACCTTTACTAAAAACAAGATACATAATTTGTGGTTTGGGGCCCGCAGTGACTCAGTGATAGATCGATCACCTCTGGTGCTTGGGTCTCGGTACGATTCCAGCCTATGCCGTGGGTTTTCTCGGGGTTCTCTATTGTTTTCACGCTTTCTTCATTCCACCAATTATCCCATCATCATCAATATGACCTGAAACAAGGTTGCCTAAGGGCTTTAAAATAAAATTCAAAATCAAATTTATGGTTTAAATTTAATACCAGTTCTCCATCTTGTGTTACTTCTCTAGGAATTTTCTGGTAAATATTATGCACATTACGTTTTATAAACTTCTAATTTCTCAAACTCTAAACAGTTGAAGTACCTTCATACGAGTAATAACGCATTGAACCGATTTATCTAACTGCTCGTACACATGCTGATTTGAATTATTAAGTTTTAAAAAAGACCGCGGCGGTGGAAATTGTATAGCGCTCACCTATTGTGCTAAGGATAGTCGGTTCGATCCCTGCTCATGCCATGTGATCTTTGTGGTGGATAAACACCTTGTGCGTGGGTTTTTTCGGGATACTCCCGTTTCATCCCACTTTCTTGATTCCATCAATTCATCCCACGATCATCCATCCGGTCTGAGCCAAAGTTGCTTAAAGGCCTTACAAATTAAATTCAAATATTAAGTTGAAGAAACAAAGTCAGGCTACTGATAGGAACATGACGTTAGAATATTATTCTTTCTGTCCTCAAGTTTACAAAAAAAAAACTTTTGCTTTCCGAGATATGACGTCACAAAGTGTGGAGTTGGGAATAGCTTTACCCTATATTCTCCTTTCGCTATGTTCTTCAGCCTTTGTAACGGTACGTTATATTCATTTCAAGTATCAATATCGCGATAGTAACCTTGTACCTATAAATTAATTTCATACGTAATAGTCAACTAAGGATCAATTTCTTTAAGGAGTCGGCCTAAGCTATAGTGTCTAAAGTATATTAATGAAATTCAAACTCAAATTCTTAGTGAGGTCCTAGACAAAATGAAGATCCATCAATTTCCTATCTTCTTTTCGTTTCTAGTCTTCTGACTAATGTAAAACTCAAATAATTTGCTAAACAAAACTTAAGCAGGATCTATTTGTCATTGGGGAAACAAGTGGCGTAAGATTAGAGACATAATTGCGTAACGATAAAGCTACGATATTCATACACATGAGTTGAAGAAATTTTTGTTTAAAGGGTACAACTTCTTTAGAAACTAAGCAAAGAAAACAATACTGAGATGAAATCCCTGAGGAATATAGACGAGGTTCATTGCATTTTAAAACACTTTAGTTGATCTTTAAGCATACCTAAATACCAACAGAACAAAATCAAATAAATTAATTTCATACTTACTTAAAACAGCAAGATTTTTAAAGATTTTGATTGAACTTTTGTTGCAAAACGTTTCAAAACTAGTTTGGGAAATTTAGAATCTCTACAGTTAAGGATCATTTAGATAAATTGAGAAAAACTTTTTTAGGAATTACTAAACTAGAATTAAGGTCAAGAAGATAAAGTTACTTAAATATAAAAAAAAATATATTGATTTCTTAGAGCAAAAAGAACCTTCAGACTTAGAAATCAATGACTCTATGAGTACTATTAGAGTTGAAAGGGAAGGAAATAAGCCTGTTGTGAAATTTCTATCAAAATTTCATTACTTTTGAAATGTACCAGTGTCCCTTCTCCATGCAATATATTTTCTTCTCTGTGTGAGTGTGTAGCATCCTTGCTTTTTCACTTAACTTGTTACCATACTACTTGAGGCTTTTTTCTCAGAAGCTTCTTGCTAAAGATGAAATCGAGAAAAGGAGTAACTTCCTCCAAGTCCTTTTACTTCGAAGTCAATATTAAATGTTTCTGTTGGTCGAAGAAGAGGTTTTGAAAGTCACCAACCCATTAATATATATATATATATATGTGTGTGTGTGTGTGTGTGTGTGTGAGAGAGAGAGAGAGAGAGAGAGAGAGAGAGAGTTTAAGAGACAGAGAGCGCCCATTGAAGAGCAGGATATTAAAAGAACTGTATTGGAATTAATTCAGGAAATTAAATTTTTCTTTTGAGAGATCGACCAAGAAAGTATATCAAGAAGAAAAAGGGAAAGCAAGGGGGAGGGAGAGGCAGAAGAAAGATATTTTCTTTAACAGTTTTTTTTCTCTCTTTTATTTTGCTTCTATTTGTGAAAGGGAGAAAAAAATGCAAGAAAGAAATTGAAATGTGCGAAAATGTCCGGAAAATTACTTGCTCTTATTTCTCAATGGAATGAATGTGAAGAAGATATACTTATTTGTAGACGTGGTAAAAGAGAAGAGAAAAACGTTACGTAATTTTCCTCTTTTTCTTGTTTTTTTTTTATTTTCTTTTTTTTTCGGAAACTCACAAAGTTCGAATGTTCATGAATACAAACTAAGTGGAGGATTAGATGAGAATGATACAGACAAAAATCAACTGTGAGTTCTCGTATGTGGGAGAAAGGAAGTACATGATAAAACTTTAGTGAATTGGTAGTTTTGAAGATATCAAATTGTATTGTGTGGGGTGTATAATTAGTAGTATGGTGTCAAGTTGGTAATAAAGGCTACCTACTATCCTGGCATACATTATGTTCTTGACTATTCTAGCATTATACAAGGAACGTGTAAAAGTTTTTTCCCGACCTATTACAGAAGGAACAAGCCTATTTATTATTAGCGTAACTACCGGTGATACGTACACATTTAAGACAATGTTCCTAGGGCAATTTTCCACCTCTTACAAAAGTATTTTACTGGAAACGCTCAACATTTATAACCTCATCATCATCACTAAATTGGTTGAAAACAGGTGAAAGTACGAAAGTTCCAGATCTGGGATCGTTTGGACGCCACACGTCTCCATCATATCATGTGAAATTTGGGCGTTTTGTACTGGGTATTGTTTATATCAAGAAATACCTTCTTTGAAAGTTTACCACGTCGTTTCGCTTTGATTTTTAGCAGTAATCGTTACAGCAGTTGTGAATATTAATAAGCAATAACTGTGTACCCTTTAGGCAAAAACATAAACCATTATTGTTCCAGTTTCTTTCCCAGATAATAAACCAATATCTTTCGTAATCCCAGAAAATGCAGCCAACATCTTTCCTACAGACCTTCTCGTGTACCTTTTGGGGATGTAGCAGGCTTCCATTGTTTCAACTATTGTTTCATTTCATGCACAAAGTTAGTGAATCCATGTTTCATCTTTGTTAAATTATTTGGCTATGAACCGGTCCTTAGCTTCTTCAAACTTCGAGCGAATTCACCTTGCTGGTGCCTTTCTCATTTCCAAAATGTGAGTAATCGTGTGATCTCCTCGTTCAATTGAAATATAACTTCATCTTACATTGTACTTCAATAACACTCAAGAACAGTGTGGGGGGCTCATGTTCGAACCGAAAGCTTTGGGAATCGTTGATTTCACAATAGTTTTTGGATGGTGGATAGGCTGCGAAGTCATTAGTATGAGAAATTAAGCACTATTCCGTACTTGGAATAATTATGTAATAAATATTATTAATTTTCATCTCTGCCATTGCACACAACACAAAAATTTCTAAATGTTACTTACAAACGGAACAGTTATTGTAAAAAGGAATTCAATAAAATAAAAACCTTTCCAACTATTATAACTATGCTTTACAATATGCATTCTTAGGAGTATCAAAGACCTTTATTGCTATGTGCAAATTGATTTTGCAGGTCTTTTATGTAAGAAGTATAATACTGAACAGTTGTTATTTTCCTTATTTCGGACGACTAGAATGCAAAATTTGATATAAAAAATCAAGCCGTCATGCGAGTGCAACAACTTCATCCTTTGATTCTACATCACGTTTTGCACTACACATGTATGCGAAATTAGGAAAGTACTGACATTTGAAATTTATTCGATGTCGTATAACAATAATAGCTAATATATATACTTAGCCTAATACCGGTACTCTATTCAACCTTCCAATTAGCGCATTATACATAGTGAACAAGGGTACTTTCCTAGTAAAAGCTTCTTCTAGGGGTATCTTCTAATATATAACCCTCTCGAAAGAAAATGAAAAACTGATACTGAATAGTTAGTCCACCCTACCAGTATAGTTTCTAGTTTCTACACTTTGATCTTACCCAAAAGGCCGTGAGAAGATAATAATAATTGTTTCATCGCATATTCCTATACATATTTTGTACTTGTTTGAGTAGAAAACCATTGTACATATTACGATATTAAAGAATAAGATTTCATTTTTCTTTAAAACTTTTTCGCAGCAGCAATCACTCCTCTTGAACAGTAATTTGTGGACCGACTTCAGTTGAATTTAATTATTAAATTGAATGCACCTTGCAATTAACTCGAAACTCTCCTTAGGTCTTATTTTAACTTGTGTCAGCCGTTCGTTTTCTGCACCAAACCTCTTGTAGTTTCCAATCGGTTAACTGAATTAGTAAGTCATAGTAACACGGACCAACCATACATTAGGTTAGGTTAAGATTTGTTAAGTAGTTCAAGCCAGATCAACTTCCCCAGAACACTTCCATCCAATTTTAATTTTTTGCAGTCGAAAATAGATAGAAACCGTGCAAATCTTCACTTATACCCTCCCAATTTTGATTTTCCAGCTCCAAATTGAAAATCCTGGCGGAATCCCTGCCCGACGTATACTAAAGAAAGACCGGTAAGCAGTTAGTTTTGCTATTTTTAACATACCTAATACAACGAAGTCAGTGAAGTATAAACAAAGAGGCGATTCTCAATCACCTAAATCAATCTGGTCAATTGTAAGGATGTAATGAAAGGTATACGCGGGTATATGGAGTATACTTACCTCAATTGTTTAGGCATTACCGTATACCCACACAAAATTGATGAAACATTTAGGTATATAGGATGTAAGCGAAAGGTTTCGTTACAGAAGAGAAGCGTATAATCACCTAAAATTTAGCATTACATTCCTGATCAATTTTGATCATTCAAAATACTGCACTCAAACTCAAACCAAATACTATTTCATTTTAATTAACTGAACTTTACCTTCTCGAATTTAACGATCCGCTGGACTGCCTAAACTATAGCCAAAACTTAATTATCCGTACATTTACTTTCTTTCGCTACAGGGATGAGTCAATGAACTCGCCTGTGACCAATTCCCCTGAAAAACGCCATCTAGTTTCCAAATATACGAATAATTCATTACATCGGAAATACGTAAAGGCAAATTATGATCTGACAGTAAGTTTAGTCACTGTTTTGACTTTCATTGTTCACTGGTCACTTTAAAATATCAACATAATATTGGAAGTATTCATCAGGCACATGACTATTTAGTTTATGCAATCCTTAATTTCATTGCACTTGCCCCAATAGCACACAAACGTTGAAGGTACATGGATTAAACGTGAATACCGAAATGTTATGATAACGTTGTAAATGTACCGAAATGTCCCCATGTTGAACGGTTTTTTCGACGTTGAATAATGGTTAAGAAGAAACGGGTTAAGTTGACCAAAACAGAGCATGAACGCTGTCTATTGGTATAGACACATTTAGTTTCATTTTATCAGTTGCTTTTATCACGATATACGGTGTTAATTTTCTAACAGTAAATAATCCGAGAGGCTGTTGTGGAGTTCGAACACAGGAACGTTCTGCACTTCTCATTGGTAGCTCGACACGTTGACCACTTATCCAAGAATACACCTGGAGAGGCCACTAATATTTTACTGTATCGTTGAAATTATATCTTCGTTGAAATATAGTTTAAAATTCAACCAGTTTTCAACATGCAAATGAAAACATGAAAAATATAGTTATTTACATTGTATTTGCTTTTAATTATAATGTTTAAGCAAATAATTAGAAATACAAGTGTGAAACGAAATTTAGGACATTGTATGAATAATATTTGAAAGCACGTCACATTAACGTTGTATTAACGAAATTCTAACTCGTTGAAATATGGTTAAAAAATCAATCTGTTTTCAACTTGCACATGAGAACACCAAAACTAGTTTGTGTCTTTCAATTAGTTTTTAATAATACTTTTTGTCATAGCATTAGTAAGAAATGTATTAAACTAAATCTATTATACCATAGTTGAGAATAACATATTGAATACACGTTGTGTTAACGTCTTATCAACGCAATGACGTCTTTGTTGAAATATAATTTAAAAACAAACGTATTGTTTTCCAACGGATAACGGTTAATCAACGAAATGAACCTAAAATCAACGTTGAAAACACGAATGTGTGCTATTGGGGTGATAGAAACTTTACTTAATTAATAAGCTATTTTTCTTATCTATGAATCCTTGACTGATGCCACTTTCAAGGAATATGAAGTTTTAAATTGAATACAAGAATTTGAGAAGTAGCTATATTTATTCATTTCATTTTCATACCAATACGTGCACCTATAATCGTATTTTCTGAATAACAAAAAAAAAATAATAATAAAGATAACTAAATTGTGCACTGATGCCATTTTAAAAATATGTGATTCAATTCTGTTTCACTTGGGAATGGTAGAAAAATATATATGCAAAATAAAGGAAATAAAACAGTAATAAGGTAGTTGTTCATTTTTCTGCAAACTTGATACCAATATGAGTACTTTTTACCATTTTAGCCAGGCGGCCAAAATGTTATGTCCCGTCTATAGCAATTTGAGAATTTAAAAAAATCCAATTTCATTCTTGAATTTCTACAATTTTATCGAGCTTCATTGTTCAAAGAAAAATTGATTGTTTATTATTGTTATTATTTAAGAAACATTGATAGCTAGTTTCTAACTGATAGGAGAGACGATGATTTTTGTATTGTATGTTACGCAAGCCTCGAAGGAAATGAAATTAACCATAGCGTCATTGTTTTGTTGAAATTGTAAAGGATACCAATATGAGACTCGCCTCGAAGAATAGAGGAACTGCTTTCGTTGTTATAGCTGTGATCATGCTGAATGTAGTGTTGTGTTTCATTTGTGCAAAAAGGGAAAGAAAACTCACTAAGATCTGAAGAGCATACGGTACGTAGATTTAAATTGTACAGTAGGCTAATTAGCCCTATCTGCCTTGATATTTGAATCGGAAATAGATCTAGTTTCTTACAAGATCGTAAGGGTAGTCGCACGACTAGAAAACAAATCGGAACGGAGAAAAGCGAAGCAGAACTTTCCCGTACTGAACCCATATATTTATGTACGCTTCGCCCATCTCACTCTGTTCAGTCGCAGTACCATCGTTATTCAAATAAACGAATTTGTCATGCTTCGCTCTGTTTCCCTTTGCTTACTACAGCCTGCTTTTTCTGATGTGCGGATACCCTAAGACAGTACTAACATTTATTATGTCAATGTGTTAAAGTTAGGAATTTGATTACAGGAAATCTTTTCCTTAATGAGAAACTTATATAAATTTAGTACAATGTTAAAATTTGGTGAAGCATTTCTTGAAATGTGGAGTAGCTCATATTGAAAACACCTTTATAAAATATATATTAGTAAAGGTTTGTTTATTTCCTTTCATTTTACCATGGTCATCCTTTATGTATGATTTATATACCAATCTTAAAATAGACACGTTTTTAACCGAAACATAGAACACGATTGACTGTACGTTGATTAGTTTATCATTCATATATTTTTCCTTGATGTGATATCTCATGTTCCAGATTGTTGATGGGAACAGTGTCTTTTTAACTTGATATTTATAGCGTGTAATCAATCTATATCTGTGACAGAATCGATACGTCGCGAATGTATCATAAATGGGAGGAAAATGTACATTTGTCTGTTAATATCTTAGCTGTTTCATATTCTGTCTGATTTATGTGATGTCTCTTAATTTGCACGCCAATGAGAAACGAAAATATAACATCAAAACTGTGAATAAAAAAAGAAGAGTTCTACAGAAACAAATGCTCTCGAATATGGGGCTTCAAACAATAACTTTGGTACCTCACTAGGTCATCATAAAAATCCACCGTGGTCTAGTGGTGTAGGTCGTTGAATTCAGAAGGAAGTGGCTTTGGTTCAAATCCTGTTCTCAAGGACCATCCTGATCAATTTTCCAGAATATTCCTTCAATCCTACTGAGAAAATACTGGAATAATACTAGGAACAAAGATACCGTGTGTGCCATCTTCGCAATCTGTTTCATCGAAATCCATGTCAGCCGGGCGAAGTGATCCCTCAAATTACGGATTAGCCTACATCGCAGGGCCTACCAATATTAACGCAATAAGGGTCTGTATAAGCCTAGTTTGCACAATATGGAGAGAATAGTAATGTTATTGATATCAAAAAATATTTTTAGATCAAACCTAATATTAATGTCATTATAGCTTATGGCTGCAATGGTTCTCTTAATATGAACAAAAGACCAAAAAACGAAAATGTATTCCATGTTGAAGAAGTCACTCTATTAACTTTAATTACCAGGGTAGTAAAATATAACTCAGACTAATGGAATGATGTGAAAAGTACAAAGCATATCATTATCCAAAACAATCCCTCTGCGTTACAATACAGCTTCTGCAGCATTCTGCAAGCAATTTTATTATGGATTATTGTCCTCAAAATGGCGTCTCGCTAGTCATGTTTCAGTCTTGCAGATAGATTCATAACGGCTAAAAGGTACACAAAGGGGGGCGGCAGTACGTTCCGGCTGAGTAGTCTGATGATATTCATGGTGTGTGTGTGTGGGGGGGGGGGTTCGTATGAGGTTTGGCGTTGTCCTGGAGAAAACAATGTTATGAGCACTACAAATATTAATTTACACTTGTTGAACAATTTCCTGAACTATAACATGTCTGTGGTCCTTTAAATTCTTATTCACTGTATCGATGTTTTCCCGTACGATGAAAGTTGATCGACGTGTGGCATGTCTTTCAATTTGAATACGCCTTCTCCCACCCAGAAAGCCTTTACACATTTCAAAACACCTATGTTCATTACGTGCTTTCTTCTCCATATTGTCAGCGAAGCCTGATCAAAATTTTAGGTAACACGTGATCGGAATAGCCTTGGTCAATTACTGTTTCGCATGAACTACTACGCGATAAATCCAACAGTCTGGATCAGATGTGAGTGCTTTAGTAAAATCGAAAGCTCTCTTTATCAAGAGGTTTTTAATTCACACTTTCGAGTTGATCATTCTGAGGAGGTTTGTCACATCAGAGGGATGATGGTATGTTAACTTGTAGCTAGGTTTACGTTACTACCTGCCTTCTTTCTTCTTCCAGCATTAAGAATTGAATTTTATTTATGACCTTTAGACATTGTAACCACTGTAACAGTCACCAGTGCAGAGAGGGAGTAGGACCACCCGCAAGGTATACAAGATGCGCTGAGAGCTATGTGGAATTCGAAAATGGCAAAAGATTTGTTTCAACAGAATAAAGCATAAAACTGGCTCTTATTATTATTCAAATATTAATCGGTGTCAACAGCGGTAATCATTGTTACGTTTATCCTTAGAAAGACAAAATTGTTTGATTTGAATAGGAAACCAACAATTTATAAGCAAATATATAAGGAAGTGGTGAAAAATCTTCAACGTTCAGACAAATTTCTAAGTTAAACTCACAATTATTTAATTGAAAAAGAAGCATTTCTTAAAGAACCTAAACTGAATCTGATCCAAAAGGATCGGAAGAACGTTTTTCTCTATTCGTTAAGCTTGTTTATCCTTTCTTTAACAAAAACTGTGCACTTCAACTTTTCAGAACAACTTATGGACCAACCTGACTTCGCTAGTCCTCCAATACTCACATAATTGACACCCTGCAACAGTTGACAAAATAGGTATTCCTTCAGACAACTCAATTTTATTCACCTTACAATAAAAGAGAGAAAACAGCCGTAAATATCTCCAACCAAATGCATTTAGCATTACCTGTTTACCCCAGAGAACTGTTAACTCTATTTTTCAAACCTCGCAAAGAAAAATTGCAAGAAATTAAAATTTAAATATCTCAGCCACAGAACTTCTCCAGAACACTCAAAAGAATCGAATTAAGTTAACTATTCTCCAACAAACCCAGAAACCAATGCCGAAGAAAAATGTAACCACATTTATCAGTATAACACACATGCCAAACTAACCTGACTTTTCGTGTCCACAACTTGCAAATTCTATGCAACAGCTTTATATATCTCTAACTCATTTCTCGACAAAGTTATAATTATTTAATTTCCAAATTATAAGCCTCCAAGTACTTCCTTTATTTTTTACTTTTAGTTGATAGCGCTCATAATAGTAAATACGGTCGGAATTGTAACATGCTAAATTCTATTTTGTCTTCTCTTTTCCTGTCAAAAACATTCGTATATTATTTTATCTACTATAATAAGTGTGTTGGGAACGATTAGTGGAGATTAGGAAGGTTAGGTTCTGTTCTTTTTTTTGTTATCCCCGATAGGATGTGACCATTTTAAACGTTTTCTTACGACCATATTTACTATCATGATCGGCGTGTTTATTTACTCTTGTAACCGTCGCACCTTCACTTTACTCCAGCTTCTCAGAATAAAATTTACTTCCTCAATCGATGCCACCCGATACTCAAAGAAGTAATAACTAGAAAAGCTTCAAAGACTTCCTCGTGTTCCAATATTCCACAATCATTTATCAACGAATTTAACCCTACATTTTCTGCGATTAGGCAAAAGACACACGCCTATCCTAACACTTCCATAACCACATGCCGCATGAAGATCAAATTTTGAACTTTTCCGCGGCATACAAATGAAACCACCATCACCCAATACTGCCAGATGGCTAACAAAATTGAACCTAGCTTAAAGGATGCTAATGCATGGGCTAAACAGTTTTTGTAGCGAATTAAAAATAATGAGTTGCTACAGCATCTAAGGCTCAGGCCGGGATAGGGGGCCCACCAATAAGAGTACAGTTATACACGGAGATAGGTTGAACTTCCATAAGTAGTGAAGAACTTAGAAATGTAAATTATTCAATTTGATTATACAAATAGGTAGTAACTAGGCCTAGACGAAGGTCCTCACTGCTATCCTCCTCTTCTCTATCTCCGGTACAGTGCTCACACAAAGACGTTATCATTCAGACATATGAAAGATCTGGACCAGAACTGTCTAATAGTTCATAAATGTAAGTATCAACCCAGTAATTTATCTACCCAGAAAGTCACGGAATCGACACGTGAGCATCATATTCATTACGAACTCCTACATACTTACTCTCTACTCTTAGAGTATTGCTACTCACTCACCTTTCTATTCTTCATATTCTAAACGATGTCATTAGAGTTACCGAGAATTGTCCAATGATGACGATATATTAACAAAACTAGCAGTGGAATAATGAAAAAGAGACACTCCAGTTATTACTATTGGATTTAAATTCTTTCACAATATATTCCCACAACATTTAATTGTTTCCAGGCAATGTGTCGATATTGCTTATTACGATTCCTCATAGCACAGGTGAACAATGGTTGTCAAATTGTTTTCATTTTTATTATAGAGCTCGCTAAATAATTTGCTTTAAAACAAAAAGTGAAATAAACGATTTAATTTTTTTAAAACCTCTGTGTTCCTTTTAAGCCCGTTTTGCACATAGCCTTAGGAGATATGCTTATTACAGATTTTACAGTAATTCACAATAACAAAAAGCTATTCTATTCTTTCGTTCAAATTTTAACTCTTTTTTTCAGCAGTCAGTAAAAAAGAAAAAAAAAAAATCGTGTAGGTATACAATTCCAACAGGCTTGATTTTGGTATAACTTCATTATTCTATGGGAGCTCAGTACATTATTTTTCTACTTAATTTTGCTGACCGATGCAAGTTGAAATGTGACAACAGGCTGGTTTGTCTAACACGTCCTCCTCATGCCACCGTCTCTCACATTCGCACTCCGCTTTTCACTTTTTTTTATTTCATTGGGAGTGAAATCAAATAATAAAAAGAGTAGTGAAACGAAATACAGTGGAAAGAGTAGCAACAACAACAAGATAGACATGACTATGTTCATTAGTATTTTCACGCTTTTTGTCTCGTTTTATTTCTTTTTTTCTTCTTTCTCCCTTTATCCAGTTCTCGCCTCCATTGTCTATTTCAAAATGACAGGGTTGATTACGTTCACCAAGGTCTGGTTTCACAAATTAACAGCAGAGGACTCTGGTATCATGTCTTGTTTTTACATGTGCTTCTAACACGGAAATAGTTCTGGCGAAAATCTGCTACTCTTTTGCTCTTATATAATAAAACAGAACGCAATTCATTATAACGCTCCGTGAAAATGTGTATTTTCAATCTGCAAGTTAATTTATCGTTTTCTCGTTATCTTGCTACAGATTTAGAAGTGATTTACCAACAGTCGAATTGCAGAATAAACAGGATGAATCCAATTGAATCCTATAGTATTCTTTTCTCTACTTAAATCCTAGTTATTTATTATTATTATTTATTGTTTTAGCTGTGTAGCAGCACATGCTCCAGAAATTTTAATTACAGACAGGGATTCCGTCAGGATTTATAGTGGATCCGTCAGGATCCAGATTACGGATCTTCTTCCGCTCCAACTTCCTTTTATCGGAGTGTGGCTAGCGTAAGAGAAATAATAGGAGTAGAAAAGACAATGATGATATAATTATAAATAATTGGGCATAACGTTAAGCTGCTTGCACAAGTGATAGCGCCATTGATTTTAATTATTATTATTTTATATTATTGTTGATTTACAACTAAAGAGAATTTTATCTGTTTGTTTACAAACTGATCAGCGAGTTCTTAAAGCTAACGCTAGATGACTCTGCGGTTTTCTAAAATACTGCTCTCTGTTGGCGAAAAAAAATTATTGTCATTCTCTTGTTTTCATGCAACGAAAGAAATCAACTTTCAATTATTTAAATACAAGGCCTGCGGCTAGATGAAAATTATATTAACTTGCAATATGTAACGAATTTTACTAACTTCACTTTACAATCAAGTATTTTATATTGTTTTCCCAGTAGAAAAAATGATATAACAAAGAAAGTAATTAAATATTAGGTAAGTGCAAAACTTCTACTCGTTTAAAATTGCCTCAGGTTAGCCGAGTACTGACCACACAGATGGCACTACCAGTGCGCAAATCTGTAGCTACGTAATCGGGGGAACATTAAAGCAGGCACAGGTACATGTAGTAAGTATGGTCGAGTAGCTTACAGCGCATCGTGCAGGTGAGATAAACACCAAGAGCATATCAGACACTGCTTACTTTTTGAGTTGCATAAAGTTAGTAATGCGACAGCAATATTCGGCAAGTATATGGAAAACATACAACTGAGGAATGACCACATGAATTTTCGAAAATTCAGGGATGGAAATAGAATTTGTCAAGATCAACCACGATTTTGACGTCCATCAGCGTTTTTGAAACGGGATCTCGACGAAGTCAGACGAAACAATCCATTCCAACAGTACAGGAATTACTGCGAACTTTCCAGGTACACAGAACAACAATTGAAAGATGGCTCGAATCGCTGGGTTTCACCAGGAAGTTCAATATTGGGATTCTACATCAGCTAAGTGCAACTCAATGGGAGGGGCGTGTCGCGGTCTATGTTTCCTTGTTTTTCCGGTACTAAAATGGCAGTTTTTTTATGCTCGTTTGAACGGAATGTAAATCGTCGAAGAACTGTGTGTTGCGTTCCTGAGTCCCCATTTATCGATGTCCAAACCAAACTACATTTCAGGAAGGCGATGCTATATGGGAAAGGTGAATGTATCCCATGTGTGGCACATGAGGGATGCGGAGATAGAGCTCCACATGTTCTTGCCTAACGTTAAGAAGTGAGGTTGGAAAGTCAGTCCCACGCCCGACCGTCTTAACCTCCCAAGGTGCCCAGGAATACAAATGATACCTCAGAAAATAAATTTGAAAGGAGGAGAGTACTAAGCGCGCTAGGCATAGCGGCTGAAGAAAAGTTCCCATCGTCCTGGCTGCTATTTCAACCCGGACCGCCCGATAATACTCACCGTGCTACAGTGTGAGCCAGGACAACTCCAGTCAAGTATGTGGTGGAATGTCAAAGACATAAATCACAAGGGTGGCCTGGAACCTAACCAAAGCATTAATGCCAGCTTCTACTGTCAACTGCTGGAATACATTGAGCAGCATTGCGACCGAAGCGGCGAAACCTCGTCAACTGCCAAGGAGTTATCATCCACCATGATAACGTCCGCCAGGCCACATCACGTCAAAACATGAAATACTTTGGTTGGATGCTTTAAACTCATGCGCCCTATTCTCTTGACTTGGCCCCATACATGCTAAATCTGTTTCGTGCTTTGTAAAGCTCCTTTGCTTGGGAAATCTTTGATGATTTGCAGGCTGTGGAAACTGTTGTATAGCAGTTCATCGACTCCGAACCGCGGGATTCATCACCCACCAGAACAATTGCAAGAAGATAATCGATTGCGATGTCAATTATGCAGTCCTAGGCGAGTTCAATTTTGTGTTGTTCGCTTTACTATATGCAAACCAGAAACAAGTAGAAGTTTCGTAAGTACCCAATACATGAATCTATTGCCATAAAAAATGCCGAGTTTATTTTTATTTAAGTTCTGCCTAAAAGCATGTTGCCCATGACGCTACCATTCATCATAATTTGTTCCCCGTATAAAAAGAAGTCGGCCACGCCTGTCATAAAGTGTACCCGCTAGATTTACAATCATCGCCTTGTAATTACGAGGTTTTCGGCTCGATCTCCTGTACAAACATACTGCAAATTCCATTTAAATCATAGATTCTGTGCCTAGGACATTAACGTCATCTCCATATGATTGAAACCAGTTACAAATATCAGTATCGCTTCAGTTTGTCCAAAAAACTTTTGGTTATGAACCATTCTACAAACAGAACATTCATAATCACTTTCTCGTTGAGAATTCAATTCGCTTAAAGAAGCATTCAACACATATCTCAGTTCTAGTAATCACCTTATTCCAATATTTAGCATGGCTTGGTCTGACCCGTAAGGATTCTCTAACAAAAAAACGGAGAGAGAGAGAGAAAGATGAAATAAGAAACTTGAGCCTATATCTCGTTGCCGTGAAGACTCAGACGTTATCCGGACGTTTTTCAGTTACTGGCTGATGGATCACCGTTGTAGTAGTTAACGTGCGATCCATCGGAGTTGTTCCTCACGATGCAATCTTACCCATCTACTAGCGATGAGTGTTATTTCTATTTTGAACCGTAAAATGAGTTAAACGATAGCGAGGAAAGAGGGTCAGTGAAGGAAATAAGGGTAGAAAGAACGAACAAAGCATAAAGAAGAAGAGAAAGAGTGAAAGAGGAAGGGACAATGAGCTATGGTTGTCTTTCTCTTCATTACTTCAGAGCTTCATGTGAACTAATTAATTTTGGGGGCTTGTCAGAAAGATGGTGGATATTGTTTGAAATGATATGAAAAATTGAGACCTGTGTCTAGTTGCACTGTTAGAAAAAATCTTTTATTCTCGTGCATAGCAACTACTTGATTAAAATCTATCTCCAGTGGGTGTCTCATGTGAAGAGAAAAGAGAGAGTTTGAATACCAAAAGAACAGACAAAGAAGAAAAATAAAAATCAGAGACGACAAACGGAAAAAGACAGGGGGAGAGAACTGAAAGAGGAATTAATTTCATTAGAAAGAGGTGAAATCTGTCCAGCAATTTCACCCCCTTTTGTACGGATTGAGGCGCAATCGAAAAAAAAATCATTAATCGGTCGGAAATGAGAGCGTCTTTCTGGATTTCATTTCCGGCGCTGCGAGGACCTTCTCCCTTGCCTGTCTGCTCATTCTTTCTCCGTCTGTTCCGATCTTTCGAACTTCACGTAGACTTTCACCCGTACTAAACTTCCCAAACTTTCAGTGTACCTATCCACTTCCTTTCTTTCGTTAGAATTCTTCACACACGGTAACAATTGAGAAAAGTTGAATTGCCTTGTCCTTCACGCTACAGTAACTTGAAAAATTACAAAAAATATTTCAATGAAATTTTGTTACGTTGAGAAATTCATTTACGTGTAATTAACATCAATGGTCTTTAAAGGCATCTATGGGCTAAGAGGGTCACAGGTCTGAGGAATGACAACCGTCTGTGAGCATATTTTCTGAGCAAAGAAATAAGAATGCCAGGGACCAGATTTTCTGGTTGAGTAATCACTGTTGCGAACTTTGAATCACCATTGGAAAAGAATGTATGTTTGAGTCCTATTAACGGATCTGTGTTGCACTTAAACAAAGGTCCTGACCTGAAAACTCCTCGCCAAAAGATATCATTTGTGACAGACTAAGAGTACTATAAAAATGTAAGTTCATAGCGTACTACAACTTACAAATTACTATGAAATACAATGGACAGCGTTTCTCGAAATCTTGTCGATTAATGAGTGCTGGGACTTCAACTAAATAATGAAGTCATAATCTTTGAGAACGTATCACTCATCAATGAACAAGATCTCGAGATCGTTGTCCATTGTATTTCATAGTAATTTGTAAGCTCTTGTGCACTATGAACTAACATTTTGATAGTACTCTTAGTTTTTGAAATATTTAGAAAAATGTTTAAAATGTGGGAGTTGGAGCAAGGAGCCCTCTTAACCTATTGGGTAAGCTTAGCCGGACTAACCTGGTTCATAAAACAAAATATTTGACCCAAAGTAAGTTAAATAGTAAAGTCCTGCAAACATCGCCAACATTCAAACAGGTAATTAGTGTGATTATACTCTCTGCTTAACCATTAAATTAATCTGAGATAAATTTCAGATAATGGTTACATTGAATGTTGTCATAATGACAACAGACAAGAGCTGAGTCAGGGCCATAAATACTGTTGGGCATAGTAAACATTTCAGATTAAGAATTATGGAGAATATTAAGAAATTTTCGGGGATCACATAGAAATATATTGATACACAAAAGCAGGGTGTTATTGATGATGATAGTCCTTTACAAAAGCTGTGACGTAATATGCGCGTTATATTGTATGTTAATACTTTATCTGGTATTAACATACACCGAAATGTACCGTACCAAACAAATTTTATATCGAGTAGAAGCCTTCGTTCAAATTACATGGAGAAAATCTATCCCTATATTTAGAAGCCAGTGCTTTTGGCAATTATTAATAAAACTTAGGATCTTCAAGGGGGGTGGGGTGGCGAAACTGTTGGGGGTTAATATAAACATAGGTTAGGATGGTTGGCAACAGCCTTTCGTAGTGTCGATTTAAAATTCCTTACTATAATAATTTAACCATGAGATTTGGATGGAATGTATTTCGTTTATCAGGAAGAATTACGACCACTCTCAACAATAAATGTTCATTGTTAATCCACCATACAGGAGTGTTCTTGCAATCAAAGGGTGCCAGGTTCGATACCTCGGTGGTTTGAAATGTACTTAGAGCTGTAAATTCCGTCTTTAGGACATTATTATCATTTCCACAGTTGGAAAGCAAAGGCAAATCACTCACATTTCAACTTGCATATAAACCATTGGGAGACCAACATGTGTCCAGAAAAAGACAAGCCTGTGTCTTTCGTTACTGTTAAAGGTTTATCTTACAATAAAGTTCCTACTCTGTAACCCGAAACAGATATTTCTTTCTAACAGAAAATTTCCTTTTCTATTGCAGGTAGAAAACTAATATAACTAACAGAGAGGAAGAAAAACAATAACATTTGCCGCAGTTTATTTCTTCAGTGGGAAATCAACTCAACTCCCTTTATGCGCGAGTATGAACAACATGTACGCATGTATGAATATATAAAGTCCACTTTCCCGTGTATTTATTTTACAAGGTCTTGCTCTGAGGTTTGTATGTTGATCGAATCGCGGAGGAACAAGTAATTTGCATTGAAATGTACCAAAGGGTACTCAAGTTCAGAGCGAGAAAGAAACAAATTTTTTAGCATCGATCTGACCTAGTTAATACATTGAAGAAAGAAAGAAAAGATTCCACGTAGAGAGAGGGGGGAAAGAGGGGGAAAGAGAGATCGTTGATCAGCTTTTATATGCGCGGACAGTGAGTAAGGGCGTACTGGATAAAATCTGCTTTGTCGGATTAAATCCGATCAGCAGACATGCAATATTCATTTCATAAAAAGAAAAATGCTCCCATCAGGACACCGCACATAGGAATTATTTTTACTGAATATTTCCCGAATATAGATTCAGAAACAGGGTTCTACATACTGTGAGTTTATAAATATAACACTGCTAAAAAATATAAAAATAAACCTTTTTTTGTTTTCTAAATTCAGGTGTCCTGACTGTATTTCGGTGTGCTAAAGTTGAAATGCTATTTAAAAAGTTGCATTACGTATCATTTTGTCAAACTGTATCTTTTTCTGTCTAGATAAAATACTTATGGGTGTGTCAAAGGTCCCAGTACAGTCTTGTGCTTCACAAACCGTCACAAAACTGAAACATCGTAGTACACAAATGCGGAAGATGCGATAATGCTACATTTTGGAGTAAATGGTCAACGGGGACGTCATTTTAAAAATACATCGATTTCTCAAATGTAAGTTGTCCTTGTGATATATATATAAAAGAACACGAGAATGTTTCCAGAAACGCATTCCAGGTATTAGATTTGATCTGTTACGAAATCGGAGTTAACTTCGCTGATTGCATGTGTTCATTTATTCAGGACAACCTTTAACTCCGACACCGTAACACGTAAGGGAAAGCTAACACATGGAACCTACATTTGAAACTACACATATTTTTACGTCCCGTCAAGTGTACCTTTTGTTTTTTAAGTTTTGGTTTGAAGAATTCGATTTGAATTTATGGCTATAATTTTTAAAATACTGTATATGTACGCGTGAGTCTGATAATATGTGCTGCTTGTATTTATGCGTTAAAGTCAAATAAATGACAAAGTTGAAATGCAAAAATACAGAGTATGTTAGAGATATAGAACTAGTAAAGAATGTGGATCGCCTATTTGACAGTTTAATTCTTAATCTAACTGAGGTATTGTCGAAACTGAATGTTTGTCACTTTTCGCGCCATATATTGAAAAAAGTTGCTGAAAAAATGGGAGAACCGGAAACCAGCGTGAAGTAAATATGTTAGGATATATTCAGAAGGCAATCTCGAAAAACGAATAGAACAAAGAGGCATTAACAAATTTTTTTCGGAAAGATATAACAAACTCTGCAAATCTCTATTATGCATTACAATTCTTCACCCCAAAATTAAGAAAGGTTTAGAAAAGATGTATTCAAAATCATAAAAACGATATTTTATTATGGTTTTAAAGAGAGCATGACAGGGACATTTCAAAAGGTATCACTGATTAATTTTTGCCACTGCTACAAAGAAAACCGACAGAATAACATTCCCAAAAGCTGAAAACTTCAAAAAGACAAACCCAAAATTAAAAAGAAACTAACTTTATTATTTTAATTTAAGCAAAGAGTAAGTAAGAAAACTATAATGAGATGCACGTAAACGAATTCAATGAAGAAAATTTTTCACAAAAAGTTATCTACTTTGCTGCTTTCATTCACTGGCTTTTGGTGAAAGTTGAAATCTTTGTCGACCGTAGAAAAAGTCAAGAGACTGGCGTACTGAGGTTTTCTTCGAAAGATCCTTTAATTGCGGAAAGTAATTTGCCCTCATCTCGTCACACCAAAAAAAGAGAAAGAGAGAGAATGAGAGAGTGAAAGACAAAAAGTTAATTACCTGAAACACTCGTTAATCTTCAGAAACTGGGTAGAAAAGTGAACGTGAGGAAAGCGAAGTAGGAGTGAAAAGTGTTTGAACAGATTTTACTCTAGTTCGCGGAGAACTCTCACCAAGTCCTTGTGACAATTAGAATTGTAATATGTTTCCCTTTTCGGGATTTTGCCTTTTAGTGTGCATTTTGTATATTCAATTATTAATATTTTTTAAAATTATTTTTTTAAAATAATAATTAATTGATTGTCTTATTTATGCTTGCTTATTTGTTGGATAAATGTTTATTTAACCTGAATTTAAAGTTTATTATAACTTAAGTTACAAAACGTTATAAATTATTACTTATTTACTTACTCAATGGCTTACAGAACTCGCAAATTCATCGCTGTAGTAACAGACGTTCGCCATCGGAATGTATCCTGGGCAAGATCAAGCCAGTTTCCATCACAAATACCTACTTCTCGAAGATCCTTTCTAATATTGTCCTCCCAACGTCGTCTCGGTTTTCCCAACGGTCTCTTTCCTTCCGGCTTTCCAGTCAAGATGAAATATAATCTTTATTTTCTCCATCCGAACTACATGGCGTGCTCATCTTAGTCGACGTGATTTCATTATTCTTACAACATCGGGTACGTCGTGTCCGTGAAGTTCATCGTTATGGATTCTACTCCATTCTCCAGTCATCTCGACCCGTTTCGGCCTGTATATCTTTTTCAAAACTTTTTTTTCAAATAGTCGTAATGTATGTTCATCTGCTAGGGTTGTACGTTAACTTTCGCAACCATAAAGTATTACCGGCTGAATAACCATTCTGTATATTTTCAATTTCAACTTCCTTGATATTAATCACGAAGATAGGTGTTTTCTGAACTGAATAGAAACACGTGTTGCCCGATACTAAGCGACTTTTTATTTCTTCAGTTACCTGAATATTGATTGTTACGTATACTCTCAAGTATTTAAATTTGTTCCGTTTCTCTATGTTCTCATTCTTAATTGTTATGTACTTATTTCCGTTATTCCCTGTGTTTCGGCTTGATTTAATGTATTTTGTTTTCTCTATGTTTACCTGTATACCTAATTCATCGCACGCTTCTACTAAGACATCGGTGTTGCTTTGTAGTGTATCTATATCGTCCCCTATTAAATCTACATCATCAGCGTAAGCGAACAGTTGATTCAAGCCATTCAATGTTAGTCCCTTTTTGTCCTCTTTTATTTTCTGAATCGCATATTCTAACGCAAAGTTAAACAGTAGTGGTGACAAGGCATCTCCTTGCTTCAATCCGTTGCAAATCGTGGAACCATCTGACATATTATTACCTATCCGTACTCTGCTTGTGGGATCGCTGAGACAAATCATCACAAATTGAACTAGTTCCTTCGGAATTATAAATTGTACCAGCATACTGTATAGCTTTTTCCTTTTGATAGAATCATAAGCCTTCTTAAAATCAATGAAAATCTTGTGAACAGTCTCATTGTATTCCCTTTTCTTCTCCAAGATTTGTCTCAAGGCGAAAATCTGGTCCAACGTGGATCTATTTCTTCTAAATTCACATTGGTGATCTCCAATTATTTCATCTACGTTTACACTTGAGCAAGTTAGCAGTATATTACTCAATACGAACGTTAAATTTAAACTGAATTAATGTTTATTCAACTATTGTGCTACTGTATTAGTAATCGTTTATTCAATGTTTGTGCTATCAGGATTAGTAATCGATTATTCAAGATTTGTGCTAATAGAATAGTAATCTTTTATTTAATCTTTGTGCTAATAGGATTAGTAATTGGCTATTCAACATTTGTGCTATTAGAATTAACGTTTATTTCTTATTTATGTAACTAGCGTTGAACTTTCAAGCTGATTTAACTTTTGTATTTATTAGATTCAGCATCTATTATTATGCGCCTAACTTCTTATGATTTTCCTAGAATTTTTGCTGGCGATTCACTTATAAATGCCAAACTATCTTCGTAATAGAAATTTAATGTATTTGATTTACTTCCAACCTACTGGGAATTACATGTGTCCTCAGTTTTTCAAGCAGTGAAATATTATTTTTATAATTTCGTAATAATCAAAATATTTGAAGCGTGTTGAAAACATATTTCAAATGTAATTTTCTATGTTCTTTCTAGCAATTCATATCATTTTAAAATATTTTAATTTATACTCTCCGTGGGAAAACATAAAGAAAAAAATTAGTGGTTCTAATTTTAAGATACTCGTTCTATCTTGAGATAGAACAGGTCATAGTTGCCAGAAAAACTCAAAATAGCTTCGTCGCAATACCTTTGCTATTTTCACTGTGATATGCTTTGTGATAAGGTCTATAACATTTAGTGCGAACAATATAACAACGATGAGGTCAGTGTGAAATTTGTATTCAACGTATAGAAAGATAAACGCCACGCCTTGAATTTGAATCGAATTGAATTTGTTTATGGCCTTTAGACATCGTTAGCTTATGCTTGGATAGGATAGTGGAAACATCGCAGGAAGTTAGTCAGCCAGAGCCTAGTTCGAAGATGTAATCCCAACATTAGCCTATCTAATCGATGGAAAACTCTGGAAAAAATTATGTCAGTATGTCCATCCAGTGGAATCAATACTAGAAACTTTCAACTGCAAAGCCAGCGCTCTACTAATTACCGTACTTACTCGAATATAAGCACCCTCTAAAAATTTGCGTCTGTTTAGATAATCCGTTTATTATGCGAATATAACCACCCTCGATACGATCTCTAGAAAACTTTACCCATGACTCGTCATTGGCTATAAAACCAGTGACTTGACAGAAGTATGTATCCATATAGAGTTAAAATATCTGTCTATTTTGTATATTTCACAATGTTTGGCGGGGGGGTTGAAGCCCGGTACGTCCAGTCTATTTCTACTACCTGTACGAAAATCAATTATGCGATTATAAGCACCCCTCAAGAATGTTAGCCCTACATTTTGAGGTAAAAAGGGAACTTATTTTCGAGTAAATACGATAATTTATGGCCGCTTGGTCACAACACCTTGAAAACTAATTATTCTGTCTGTTGAGAAGAAGAATAAACCCAGATATCTGAGTCTAAACTTGTGAACGTAGTACACAGTGCTACTCAAAGTAACACTAAATGTTACTGGTATTATACAATAACGATTTATTATTTTAAACTTTACATTTGTGTTCAAACTTAACTCCAAAATACTCACTAGTTATTCACCAAAAAGGGGGAGAGAAAGTTAGAAGTAAAAATCAAGTAACGGAAGCAAAACTCCATAAATCTTTGAAAAATATCCAATACGCCAAAATGGTCAGTTTAATGTAACAAAAAAGGGAAATTCTTATTTCTTTTTATCAAAGCATATGGGGTTTGATTCGTATCACTTATCATCATATTTCTTTCTCCTCTTTTGTATCATTGAAATAGAAAACATATCATAAATAATATTTACTGATGTTCTGTTGTTGCACACTCTGAGTATGCTGTAAACATTAATGAATGAATATTTCTCCTTTTCAGCTTTCAACTTAACAAAACTCAAGAAAACAGAGAAGAATCGAATATGGACGACAGGCGGAAATAAAATAATAAAATGAAAAAAAGCAGTATGGAATAATAAAAATGTCGCCATGGAGTTATACACGGTTTGAAATTTCCAACTCACTACATTTCTGGACTTTCTCCAAAGCGGTTTTCAGATTCGTTGGAGGAAAACTGGCAGAAAGTGCGGACTGAGAGAAACAGAAGAGGGGAGAAAAGATCGGATGAAAATGTGAGGAAATAGACGAAGAAAAATAAAAAAAAAGAGGAAAACGCAAAACTAGAAAAGAGAGAAAGAAAAAAAAGTGGACACATAAAGGGATGAAATACTAAAGAAATAGAAAAAAAACGAGATGCAATAAAAGACAGCCTAAAAATGGAGGTCAAGAAATGCTTAAACATGCGCGCAAGTTCAACGACGCAAACGAACCACAACGGAAAGAGCCGATTTGAAGCCAGTTGACACGCTTTAACAACTTTCAAAGGCCTGCAAATGTTTTCCTGCATTCGAATAATCTTACCTTTTTATTGCAGATATCTCCGGGCTCTTTCTCTCCTTTTTCTCTCTGAAACTATTCCCACAGCATGACGAAGATATATAAAATTACCTATTTCTGCATAAGAACAAATCATCTCTACCTCTCTCTCTCTTTCTCCATTTCACATTATCCTCTTTCCTTTGCTTCTAAGTTGTTATTTCCTTCCGTTCTACACGTCTACTGTTTCTTTCTCAGTCAATTCCACAAATAGAAAGAAGCTGTTCTATAAAAATGGCAAAATTATTATGCTTTCTCTCTTTATTCCTGGCAGATAAAAGTTTGCTATTTACACTGTCAGGGTTACAAAAACACAATGTAATTAATTAATTATTCTAAATACAAGTGGAAACAATAGTGCCTGTTCATGGAAAGAATATCTGCATTATAACGTGCTACAGACGCCCAGTTTAATGGTTTAAATTCGTATAAAAAGCTCCAATAAATATTGAAGTATATTTCAAGTGCTTCTTGCATATTCAAATAGATGAATCGTTTTAAATATTCAGTAAAGTGAAAATAATGCACTAAATGAAAAGAATGATTGAAATTCAAAAGAATAAACTGCATCCTCCCTTATTTAGTTTACCGAGTGGCCGTGGCTCAGTGGTAGAGCGTTGCCTTAGTATTCTGGGGGTTCTGGCATCGATCCTAGGGACCGATCGTCCTGACTTAGGTTTCTCCATTTTTTTCCCTCACTCATACCAATCAAATGCTGCCTGAGTCTCATTGTCAGATGCCTAAAGGTTTTTAAATAAATTTAAAACGATTCATTTATTTAGTTTGCTTGTGCCAGAGTGAACAAGGATATTATCATATTTCTAAGTGCAATCAAGATGATTGGCGCAAAAGAAAAATATATTTAATGAAAAGTTTAGATTCCTTTCAAATGCTGCAAAGCAAAATGGAAGTTTCTTATAAAATTTCAAGAGTTTATGAAAACATATGGAACAAAAATTATCATTGAAGTATAGGCTCATCGTAATGTCCATCATGACTGACAAGCAAATTCTGTTACTTACATAACTCCTCAATAGTGACTAACATCTCAATAATCGTATGAAATTTCAGTAAAGATGTTTCTCTTTGAGACGTGTTTTAAAACTCTCAAACTGCTGATTGTGTTTAGAGGAATAATTCTTATCAATACTGACTTGTTCAGGTTCAAATTTTGTAACTTCGTTTGTCAGACTGTCAAATCATTTCCCCTAAAACAAGTCGTCATCTCAACCTAAGGAATGAGAAACTGAGGCAACGTTTATTACAATGTATACATAAACAAATGAATATACATCAAGTCTCCTTGTCCACATAGTTTTCTTTTAACGCGGTTTAAGTATCGATTATAGTAACATTATATTTTGATTGAAATGTCTTGTCTTGATACAGCACATAGTTAGCAAGCTGTCACTTTCCTGTGCTGACATAACTGTTGAAGTCTTTGAGTCTTGAACGTCCTGTGGTAAGTGTTATGCTATGAATCGCCAAACAGAGAGTTGGCCTCAACTTAGCGCTGATTAGAAGCTTAGCGGCCGATTGTAGAACTGACCCTAAGCTATTGAGTTCCACTGAATGCTGACATATATCCAGCATGCCTACAGAAGTTCATTGAATCTGATAATAACTACATAAAATTCAAGAAGTTCTGTGAATTATTTTATAGGTTAAAACATTGAAAAGGGATTTTCTGTTATGCTAAAGACAATTCGATGTTACATTTCTGAAAGCAGTTCCTATTCACAAAAAGACTTTTGCATTACACTTACGTGATAAGTTGCTCATAGTTTTGTAAATCCTTTCACCTTTGAGCAAATAAATATTATTTAATATATATATATATATATATGTATGTGTGTGTGTGTGTATTATGGCGCTCATCACAAATTTTGTTGAACATGTTCTTAACAGAGACGTTAACAGTGATTTACAGGCGGTAATATGCGAATAATTTGTAGATAAACCGTTAAAATTTAGGCAGAGATCGATAAGAGATAATAGAACACGAACACATTATTATTTTGGCGGGTTTTGTCATGATCACATCTTTATATATCTGCGTGGTCAGCCAGTATTATTTCAGAACCTTGTACGTGGTTAAGTTGGAAGAGGTAAAAAGAAAAAAATCACCACGTTAGAGTATTGCATTTTGTTGATCCAATCATTTTTATCGTCGGGAACTGTTCCTGTATGGAAGAAACTAACATTATGATCAAATAATGGAGCATACATTACTAGCTGTTCGTATTGAATTGATGGTCTACTATGTGCTTGCAGCTCTTAAGCAGCGCTATCGAAGACGCTCAAAGCATTTAAATAAAAAGTACTATTACATGTTTGTAATGAGCAGTTCTTTGAACTGTTTTTATAGCATAAATACGATTTAGAATACCACCAGTCAGCGATATCAATGTATACAGTAAAACCCCATCGCTATAAAACAAGCGGGGTATTGCAGTAAAAGTGGTTTATGGCAATACTACAAATTCGACAGTGTTGGATTTATCGTAACAGCGTTCTACGTGATTCCTCCTTGGTTTCACCGAAATGCAACTGACGTTCGTTCGTGTTATCAATTTTGAACGTAAACCCCATTTTTTTCTCTCTCATATAGTCTTCCATTGAAGAGTCAGTAGAAATAATCAAAGGTTGTGCGATGCCATTCAAAGAGCTTTTCAGAAATATCTGGCACATTCTTTGCTTGCTTCTTTATTAACTGGCACAATTTGTTTCCACTAGTTCAACTATAGCATATGGTTAAACAATTCAGAGCGTTCGAATCCCGGCTTGGGCATGGATGGGAATTTTAACTAGCAACGTATTCATAATAGTGACGGACCGAAGTCAAAGTTACTATAAATAACCCATACAAAATAAAGTTTACAAATTCAGAGCGTTATTGAATCAATTATTGATATTTCTTGTAATGAGGTAAATTATAAAATTTTTGTGCCATCCATAATAATAACAAAAATCAGGACGGTCAAGACCAAACGCCGGTTGTAAAAGCATTTCTAATATAAAATAATAATGTGTGCATTATAGCAAAGAGATTAATTACGAGACGTCAATAATGCGATCAATCGCTGGATATTTAACAGTAAGAAGGGTGAAATCCTCTGTGTAAAATTAAAATAAGACACCATTATAGCACTTAAATTTACAATAAGGTGAGAATTGAGGAAGAAATTTTGTTACGAAACTTTTGATTACTTTATATTTTATTCGTGCGTCATTAATTGTACGTAAGCTATCACATTACGCTTAATTGTATACTAGAAAACTATTTTGCTTTCACCTGGTAATAACCATGTAACACCAGGTCAAATCATTGAATCGGTGTATGCTAAAACGAAATCACTCAATTGCCCCTAGTTTTGAGAAAAAGAAGGAAAGCTGTACCAAAAGTTTATCATTAAAATGACAGCAGTACATTTTTTTAATAGAAAACTTTCAGATTACAATTAACATGAACCCATCTACTTGAATGGAGCAAAATAATTCTTTCGTAGTAAAATAAATATTAAATTTGCTTGACTAATCCCCTTATAGCATGCAATGGTTAACTCAAACACAGGCAGCTGTGATATTCAATGGAAGTAGTAGCCTGTTCGCTCAACTTGTAAATTCTATTGCAAGAAGAAAATATAATTATCAAGTTTTTTCCTCTTTCAAAAACTTTAGAATGCATCACATTTACAAGAACAGAATTAAAAATGAACTACAAAAAATCACTATTACTTTACAGTTCAGTAACTTCAGTCACTGACAGTTGTTTAAATGAACGAGGATTCTAACTTAGATAACTAATTTAATAGCGAATTGAAAAGAGGGGAAAGATATTTTAGATATATGGAATCTTATGTAATTACATAAAATTACTTAAATACAAAATAAACAATACAAGATTAATCCGTATTTCGCTCTCGATAAAATAAAAGAAGAAATAGTCAATTCAAATAACTGAAAGATGAATATTACGCCTTTTATTGTAAAAATTGCAAATTTTGAAAATTTGTTCAAAATTATTTGACGTACATAATTGACATAGAAGTACAGAGACAATATCGACCTTTTCTTAAGATTTGAATTTAACGGAAGAATTGAGAGAACTGAAGGCACTATTTCTGTCAACTTTAAATGGCCAAACTCTAGACAGCTACATGCGTTTAAGTATAATTATGAAACATAACAGAAGTTACAATTTAACACCCAATGGCTTTTACGCTCGTACATCATCAAATATTTATTCTTTCAAATGTAAAGAGACTGACGGAAGAGATTGCTGAGAGGAAAACACAAATGCTTCTTTGGTTCTCTGGAACTTCTATATCGTCCTATCTCCTCATTTTTGGACTTCTGTAATATGGAGCCCATTTCTCAACCAAGATTTTATATGCTTTTCTGTCTCATATGGTATTTACTGAGGTCTCTACTAGAAGCTTGATGAATCACCTGACAGATATTACGAATATTCAGAGCGTTACTTACAAATGTGCTGCTGAAGTCCAAAATATCAGAGGTTATCACTTCTGTAGCAGTAAATTTGTCACTTTCACTGGATTGTTTTATGGACAAAATTGTATAGCCTGTCATTCAACTCCCTTCTTAGGCTTCAGCAGCAAGGCTCGTATGCGTCCGCTGGATTCGTCTGTCTGTTTGTCAACTTTCAACTCAAGACCTTCTAGGGCTAGAAAAGTGATTGAGGTGTCATTGGAAAGGTCTCGTGAAGTCGAGTTCAAACTAGTATCATTCATCCAGATTGCAGGGGCAGATCTCTACTTTCGAGGGGAGGAAATTTCAACTTTGTAACTACTATGGCTAGGAAGGTGGTTGAGGTTTTCGAAAAATGTCTCGCCGCAATTTTTTCCAACAGAACATTGATCATATAAGTAGGATGCTCGCTGCTGAAGTCTAGCAGTAGCTTATATGCACAATTTCCCGACTGCGCTCCGCCTCACTTGTTACTAAAATCGCGATCACAAGGGGGAAAAGAGTGACCTCTTATCGGATAGAATTGTTCAACTTCGTTACATACTTTAGCTTGTTTATGATTGTGAGCAGTCTTAACAGAGAACGATTCTTGTTTTGGCCCATGTAATTGTCCCGAAACAAGTGAAGTTCTGCGTATTCATTTGGTTCAGGTATTCCTTTCAAGTAATCTAATAAAATGGAACAAAGTCATTCAGGCCTTCACATGCTATTCCCTGTTGGTAGATATTAAATGTGTGCTTTGTTGCATTTTATGACCTGAATACGAAAAACATTCACTGACAACTGTCTAACATAGAAAATCTCTAGACCTGATGCCGTAGGCAACTGCATGTTCTGCATGAAGTCGAAGATTAACGACAAAATATGATTATATTGTTCTTATTTTCTGAATATGTTGTATACTCAAAGGGGTTCAGTCAGTTACTCTACATATTGATGGTTTCTATGTACAAGAATGAGTATTTGACTGATTCCATTTTCGCATGAAAAAATAACAGCGAGCTTCAAAATCCTACCTCACTTTTTGATTTTTTTTCTACTGAACCCATTTTAGTATGCACCAATTTAATCGCAGGGCTTGGTCCGTGGGACAAAACCCACTGTTCCGATTTCTGGTTTTGACTTCATGACGTAATGTAGAACAGAAAATGTAAGTGTGATATTATTTTCTGATTTATCGTTACACAGAAGTATTTTACCTAAATAAGAAGACTTTAATTAAAATCAGGTCACGATAGAATTAATTAAACAACTAGTTCCTTTCTGAATTGCACGGAAGTTTGCTATCAAAATTAGTCTTAGCTCAGGACGAAAAGTTACGGACAGAGACCTTGTCCAGAGATGGATATAGTGAGGCAGGGATTTTACACACAAAAGCATGTATACAACAATCACTGGATAAATAAATAGGTAAAAATTGAGTTAACGAAAATTGCTCCATATTGTGCAATACTTGAAAGCCACTTCCAACTGACGCATTGTTTAACCAGATTACAATTTCAAAAGGAAACCGCTAAGTCAGAAGTCGCTAGCAGTAGCAACAGAAATTTTCCTAACCTAACCGGGAAAGAAAGGAACTTCTAGTCAGTCTTTCAGACTACTTCCATCCTGAGTCAAATGTGATAGTTTCGCG